>BMAO01025077.1:0-188415 GCA_019973975.1 Trichonephila clavata | reverse complement strand
TTTGTTTTTCATTAATATTACTGTATTTGGTGTTCCAAAAATGACTGAAGATTTGAAAATCCATTTAAAAAATAACGCAAGGCGATGAAAATGTATAGTTTGGTGCATTCTGTTTTGGTAACCAGGGAATTTATTTTTACCAAATTTAAAAATTAGTTACCAAGTTCCTCAATAGATGACGCTTCTGACTGTAAAAAACTAAAAAAAAAACATTTTTTTCCTTCGAAATAACCATTACTAGCAGCAACAACGAGGCTCAATCTGGGAATAAAATTTGCAGACAATCGTGTGATTATTTCATACGCGAATACTTTGACATACATTGACATGACTCTGATGCATTGCGTTCACGAATGTCTCACGTGCATTTATGGCATTCAGAGGTTGGTGAGTCTGAATCTCGTAAAGAAACATTTGGAGGTTAAGGCACAAGATGTGGTGTGTAGTCAATCGCCTGACAAGCAGCATGGCGAACTGAAATTTGGGGTAGCTGTTGGTTAACTTTCTGAACGAATGCAACATTCACCGCCGTATAATTGCTAACTCAGTAGCGTAACTTACACCCCCGCATTGCGGGTGGGCCCAGGAACTCTAGGGGGCCCAAAGCTTGACTGACGCTAAGTACGTATTTGGGCTTGCGGCCCAAAACCTAAGTTTGCAGGGGCCCTAATATTCTCCGTTACGCCACTGTATTAGACAATATTTCCTACACGGTCATCATCGGCATTCCCAGTGCGTTGAAATTTTTCGAAGAGTGTTTAAATTATTCTTTTTATTAATTTTTTTTTTTCATACTGATATTTGGGGGGGGGGACTGCATCTTGTTTTAAAAAAGAAGTAAACCATTCTCGAAGCCCACACCAGAATGCTGATGATGAGTTTACGAACATAAAACATTGAGGAATAATTTCCCAGTCAAAGGTGCCATCTATTGAAGAACTATGTAACTAATTTTGAACCTTTGTGAAAATAAATTCCCTGAGATTACAGTCATTCTGCTTTCATGATAATTATCAAAGCAGAATGCACCAAACTTACATTTCTAGTTTTTTTTTTTTTTTTTTTTACATTATTATTTTATTTATTTATTGACTTTTCAAATTGTCAGAGTTTTGAGTGCACTGGTAGGGAACTACTTAATGTGTCAATATTAAACATTTATGTGATGGTGATAATTAAAAAAAAAATTTTTCACTTTGGTTTATCAAACCTAGCACATGAAATAAGTAGAAACAAATTATCTTTTTTACATCGAAAATGAATGTCATTAGGGAAAGTAATTAACATAAAAAGTATATTTTAGTGGCACTTTTGGTAAGGAAAAGGGCAGGAAATTTCAATGACATGTAAGGAAAAAATTACCTATCGCATGTTACTCATGTTCTTTTCGGTTAATTTCCGGACACATAACATTATTGTAAATGATTCTGTTAGCAAAAATTTAATATTAAAAATAAAAATTGCTTTCAAAAAAATCTAATAGAGAACTATTATTTCAGTTAGTTGTATACTTTCTACATTTTAAAAGATTAAAAATAGTATTTTTAATTAAAATCGTTAGATTTTTTTAAATAACTATACTCACGAAAATCGGTCTCATTGATCACATATGCTACTTGATGGTGAGGCCATATATTTATGGTACTACTGCCAATTTTACCTTCTTTTAACTACAAAACAAAATAAAAGACAGGTGAATTTCTAAATTTTCAATAAAAGCAAAACATGCTGATTATTATGTCTAAAAATAAGTCATGAAAAGTCAGAATCAAAGTCAGATTCATCAACAGTTAATTGATCAAGAATGTGAAATGTAATTAAATAAATCCACTTTTTAATATCCCGTAATTAAAGTTTCTTTTGCTTACTTTTATACAGAAACGAGAAAAGGCAAAGTATTTAAATTTTAGCTTAAGAAGATATTTAATAAATGATAATGATGAATTTTATGAAACCCTTTTTCAGGCTGTTCAAATATAATTCTTTTCAAAATTTAACTCCAAATATAAAATTCCGGGCTGGGCAAAGATGACTCGTCCTTTCATCCCTTTAGTGGGTCGATAAATGACTACCAAGCTTGCTTGGGAACTGAACACAGACTGACCATTTGACCGAAACATCTGCACATGCACCCGAAAGTTTTAGGTTACATAAACTGAGATAGGTGCAGTAGGTCTTGGCCCTCATGGGCAGTTGCACCGCTGAGTTCAGTTCAGTACAAAAGAAATTCACGAAAATTTGAAATTGAATATTTGTACAATCAATTTCTATTAGAAGTTAATTTCAATTTAAATTTTTCTACAGTTTTCAAAAATAAAAATCAAACTGTAATAAATATGTGTTAAGTCAGATAGTGGAAGTATACTTATGTAATATCACTAGAAGGCACTCTCTCCTCTGATAGCAATTGGACAGGACTTTATCAGAATAGTACTTATAGTTTTTAGCAAACATAATGTTGCGAGCTATATTGCGAATATTTCAATATAGAATACTGCACGTCAATGCTTCTAATTCCAATATAGTATAGAAATAAATACTTAATTTGAGGCTCATTTTGTCGCTTAATAAGGACCGGCACACATTTTTCAATCTGAGTGTATTTATTACATGCATGAATCCATTCAACCATTTTTAGATTCTAACAATTTTAAAGCCTTATATTTGATAAACAACTCTCAAATTGATTTACATTTACCTCAAATCAGTCAAAATGAATTAAGTTTATAGCGCTTACCAATGAGCGTATAAAATAATGTATAAATAAACGTTTGTGTTAAAAGCTCCTTTTTAATAAAACGCTTTGAGTGGTTTATTCCTAATTTTGAGAAATATCCAACTACGCATAAAATCCTAAATTAATTTAGAATCTAAGAATACGAATTAATATATTTCATTTCATAAGTAAAAAAGAGAAGATCAAATAAAAGGGTTTTAGTAACTGGGTGATATCAGTTTCAATTAGGTAAACAAACTAAGGGGTTTTTTTAACACGCTTTTATTAGCTTCCCTTGTATAGAATCTCTAAACTCGATTTTTATCCACTTTAAAAAGTCAGATTTATTCGAAATTTTGCACACTTGTCAAGAACCGTGACAATACAAAAATTTAAAAATTTGTTCCATTTTCCTACTCTGGATTAACGATTTCCCATTTTCAGATTTGGTGACTAATTCCAGATACCACTTCCAGATTTAGCTACTAAAAAATTAAGTCACAACCCTAAAGTGAAAACGCCAATGGGTATTCCAGATTCTAAAAAAATGACGCGTTGAAGAGGTCCGTTTTACTGCTAATATTGCATGACCCAATTTTTGATCGATTTAATAATTAGATTTAAAAACCTTTTTTCTTTTAGAAAATGGTAAAAATAGAGTTAAAAAACTCAAAATATTTTAAAAAAATAATTCGCAGGTAATGTGAGACAATGATCAATTAGGATACATGTTGCATAATTAGCTTTTTCGAAATTTAAAGCTTGACAAGGAAGATAAAATACATACTTTATAACGCATCAAATACTTAGCGCTGTTTCTTGACTCAGAGTTGTTTTCTGACTCAGAGCTGTTTCCTGACTCAGAACTGTTTCCTGGCTCAGAATTGTTTCCTGACTCAGAGTTGTTTCCTGACTCAATGCTGTTTCCTGAATCAGGGCTGTTTCCTGAATCAGGGCTGATTTTTGAATCAGAGCTGTTTCCTGAATCAGGGTTTTTTGGTGAATCAAAACTATAGTCAGAGCTGTTTCCTGAACCAGGACTGTCTTCTAAATCAAAATTATAATCCAAACTGTTTTCAAACTCAGAGCTGTTGCCTGAAAAAGAAAAAAAATTAAGGTTTTCAAATGGGGGAAAACATAAAAATGGGTTAAGTACTTTTAACTCTAGACATGCCATATTTCAATTCATTTTTCATAAAAATTTTTAAAAAACTACAAAAAAAACTTATCTATGGAATAATTGATAAATTAAATTTAAATTCAAAATGTCTGATATATAAATTAAAATTTCTTTATCTAATTATTCTTCAAAATGTGTGTGCCCCTGAACTCTACTAACAAAATTGTTGATAAAGGCACAAAAAAGAAAATTAATTACCATACTTAATTTATTTAGTCCGAAAGTTTGCTCAAAATCAGCTGAGAGAAATAGGAAAGAAATAAGTCAATTCCCGCTGCCAAATTACTAGGTATAAATAATAACTATATTCGAATATCATTACAAAACCGTACAGTCAATCCTAAGGCACTTAATAAAATATTTTAAATATTATTTTAGATAAACAAATCAACATAAAAAAACAAAAAGCAATAATATATTATTCGCCTGTGCTAGCTGTGCAATAACATCTTCACAGTGCCGATTTAAGCTCATTTCGGGCCCTGGGCGCAGAAGATCTACCAGCCCCCTTAGCACTGGAGGATCGAAATTTTTAACCTGAACACGTGGTTAGGTCCAAATTTATTCGAGCCCCTTCTGGGGTGCTCAAGACCACGGGCCCCTGGGCGATCGCCCCAAGCACCCAAAAGATAAACCGGCACTGCGTCTTCTATAGAACTTTGAACAGTTACTTTAATTTTAGGAACTGACAGCTAAATTTTTTCATTAAGCTATCGACGTTTTTAATGAGTTTTTTTTTTCTAATTTTTAATATATCATACAAAAATAACTCACATTTTTATGTCTAAAATAGAGAAGAAGGGTATCTCTGACAGCCTAACGGGGAACCGATTCCCATTGTAAAAATTAAACCACTGTTTATACTCATTGCTCAAATTGTAAAACTATAATTTACATTTATTTTGTAGTTCTATTTTTTTTTCCAATATATTACATGAAGAAAAACTATTAACCTTAAGTCTTTATCTCCGCATTTTAATTTTTACATCAATTTATATCTATATATTTAATACGCCAACATTACTCTCTGTTCTATTTATATATATTTTATGATAAAAATTGTAATATTCGCAAAGCAACGCCATCCGTTACAATATAATAGCGTTTCAATGGAAACTTGGTGAAATGTTGCGATACAGCCAAGTTTACATCTTTATTAGCTATCAAAATTGGTGACTTAGCTACCATACGGATGTTAATAGAAGTTACTGGACAAATAAACCTTTAACATCACGATCTATGAAGCAAGCCGATTTTTAGAGAAAGCACTGGGAAGTAGGAGGTACTCCTCGGCAAATTGTTCTTGGAGCTCCTCTTTTTTTATGATATGAGTTACTTTATTACAGCATCACACAAAAAAAATTTCGGAGATAAAAATATTCTGTTTTATTTTCACTGAACAGCAACAGTAGTTAAAATATTTATTTCAGACTAGCTTTTACCCGCCGCTCCGCTCGCGTTGATGTCTTGAAATAACTGTCAAAGTGGAATCATTGTCATTAGAAAGTAAATATTATAATATGGTAATTTTTTTATTGCTTGACTGGAACCAATAAAATTCTGAAATTGAACTTTGTTTAAAAAAAACCGAAAACGTAATTTATTATAATAATTAACAACAAAAATTCAATGACTTTAACTATTAATATTTTTAAAAATCGAAAGGATCTACGTTTAATATATAATTCCCCTTTAAAAGAGCTCAAAGCAGAATATTATTCTAAGATGCTACTGTATACCATATTATATGCTCTTCCGTCAGTTGCAAATATGTGAAGATTTGGGCATTGGGCACACCGATCAGGCTACATATAGTTGGCCATGGGGAAAACATTGCTTTTTCCAAATGCACCCCTGCTACCTGAAATGTTAGCTTTGTTAAAAGCAACAGTAAAATTGGAAATTGAACTCGTTTGAATTGAAATGGTAGGTCAGTGGGGATACTTGGAATTCGAGGTATGAATAGCACTATCCCTTTTCATGACATATGTTCAAATGTTGGCACCAAGTATACTCTGCATCAGTTTTGTGATCGAAAACCTCGTTCCTTTACATAGTCGAGGAGCATTGAGATTTTGCATAAGTATAACTGGTACATTTAGTTTTAATTGAAGTTTATGTGAGGGCACCCCCGAAAGTTCAAGTGAATTTAAGAACTCCGTGGGATATGAAGTACTTTGTTTTTTATCCATGATTGTATTCATTGATAAATATTTCTTCATTTCCCCCTCCCCCGCACGTCGTTTAAATTTTCATTGTTGATTTTATGGACAATGTCATTGTTAGGCACCAATATTGAACTTGTGCGCTACCACTGATCCCAATTTAAATTTTGTTGCAAGTCGGATAAATTTCAGCAATAAGATCTACATCATTTTCTTTTACATTAGAAAATTCTCTGGAAGTAAAATATAACCCCCAGCATTTGCGTCCAAACATCCATAACCAATTTTCAATCGCGTCTCTGCATAATTTTCCAAATCTACGTTATTATGAAGATGCACTCTCATATTCGTCTTCACAATGAATTTTTCAACCTTTGCCCATAAGCTTGAAGATTTAATAGAGACTGATTTCATCTGCGTGTGTACCTCATCTGGATTACAGGGAGAATTTTTCAAAATTCACGAGCCAATATAAAATAAAGCTACCATTCGTCTTATAATATCTGTACTACCTCGTAAATCCTGAAGAGTCCAATTTAACGCTTCTATAGCTTTCTTGTGAGACAACGTACTTTCATCCCACACTAAAAGCTTACATTGTGGAAGCATCCAGCCTTGAGAGCTATTTTTTCTGAAATTTCAGATGAGTGAATCTTCAAATGCAAGATTAAGCGATAGTTTTAAAACGGTATGTGCGGTACGACCGTTGGTCAGTAAAGTCGCGGCTGTACCAGAAGAAGTCATAGCAACTACTATCGTCTGGGTTTTTCTGATAGTCATTAATAATGAGTTTAGCAAAAACGTTTTTCCGCTTCCTCCAGGGGCGTCGAGAAAAAAAGAGTGCACCACTACCTGATTCTATTTTGCGTAACACTTGTTGGAAAACATGACTTTGTTCTGGAGTTAATTGAGGGATAAATTATATTACTTGATGTTGCAAAGCTATAAAATTGTAGTCTAATTCTGGAGCAATTTCATTATCGAAGTCATTCCCGTCGACTTGTCACGGACTAATCATAACAAAATCGTGTAGTTTCTTCCCAACCATTGTATTTATGCATTGTATTTTTGCATTATATTTATTAAACCAAAGTTTTATTTTCAGTCATTATTAGCTTTCGTTGTAGATGTGTTTGTTGAAAGTCATATTGTGTGTGTGTGTGTGTGTGTGTGTGTGTGTGTGTGTGTGTGTGTGTGTGTGTGTGTGTGTGTGTGTGTGTGTGTGTGTGTGTGTGTGTGTGCTTGTACTTGCTGCAGTCGTCGCAAAATATCTTCCGCCATGTACTCTTTGTACTTATTCCAAAGAGTTTGAGGATTAGAAAGACCGCAAGATGAAATAAGTATTGCGTAAAGCACCACAATTTTATTCGGTGAGGACATTGTATGGCTTCTCCTCCATAGTAATATCTAGTATATCTTCAAAGTAATACCTCTATGTAAGATATCTAGGTTCAGTATAAGGGGAAAAATTTTGTGCAGGTTAAAAAAAATACAAAGTAATAAATATTCAATAAATCAAACTTTTTATGAAACTATCAATTAATACTACCATAGAATTTCAATATCACGCGCGCAATTCGCTAAAACTTTATTTCGTTTCCCTCTTTAAAAAGTGGGACAAAATTTGCATTAAAATATCTGAGATTGTTGGAATAGAGAACTTCTTAGCCAACCTGGCGATATTTCTCAAAGTTTGAGTTTGACATTAAAAAACTTAACATAATAAACGTTAGATGTTTAATAAAAAACCCTTTAAAAAATTGCTTTTTGAAAAGATGCTGAATGACACTATGTTTCAGTTATTTGTTACAAATGTGAGAAAATTTGTATTAAAATTTCCATTATTGACCAAATGCATAATTTTGCGCCAACTTGGCGGGGAGTAAGCAACGTCCCACGGTTTTACCCGCTTGGTAGCCGTTCCCGTAAGCATATGAAGTCAAAAAAAACCTTATGTTACTAGCTGATAATGTAGCTTTCCATTGGTGAAAGAATTTTTAAAATCACAGCAGCCGTTTCCGAGATTAGCCGGAACAAACAGACCGACCGACATAGACAGACAAAAATTTCAAAAATTGATTTTTTTTATATAAGTACCTTATATACCTTTAAATGCATTTAGTAAAAAACTGCTAATTTGAAATTACAAACAAGCACTTCAATTTTATTTATTTGTATAGATTACTTCTGATAAAATATGAAATAAAGTTGTTTTTTTTTTTTTTTTTTTTTTGCTTTCTCTGCTCTAAAGATTGAATTTTTGCTTTAAATATAAAAAAAACTTTATTTGCCTTATTTTTTAGAAGCATTTAAGTCATGAATCTTTTCCAAAGTCCTGTTTGCTGAAATTTAAAGTATTAAAAATGGACATGTTTTCAATCCCTTGATGTTCTGCATTAAAAATAAGAGATAATACATAGAACATTTTTGAAAAAAATGACGAAACTTCGTTAAATTTAATTATTTTTAACATATCTCAAAATCAATTTTTTTTAATCGTAGTTTTGACACTCTTAACCATTTTAAATCTTATGGTTTACTTAAATAATTGATAAATTAGACTTCGATTTTTCACATTCGATATCATATTACTTTAGATACAATTACTGCTCTCTTAAGAAGTTTCAGGACCCTAATATATATCCGTGCATTCGAAAAAACATCCTTCTTCAAACCAGAGTAACTTTGCAATAAAACAAAACAATCATTTGAAATTTTTATCACATGATAATCATATATATTTCCATCAATTTGCAAATTTTCAGAGAATTTGAGAACAAATTAAAAAAGTTATAAAGAAATATAAATTGAACAATTTTTCAAAAATATGAAAAAAAATCAGTATTTTCACCACGCAGGATTCTAAAGTACAAAATTTATCAAAATTTACAAAATTAATTTACTTTATATAAAAATGTTCAGTTTTGAAGTTATACTAACTTTTAAGAAATTTGGAGAGAAAAAAATATTTTCTAAATGAAATTATAACAAAAATTTTAATTTTTTTTTTGAAAGTTGTTGAATAAGTTATGAAGAGCCTTATTTTGAACTTGCGTGTGAAATTTCAAATTGACATCATACATAGTTTCTGAGAAATCCTGCGCGCAAGCTAAAATTTTTGTTTTGAGAAAAATGAAGTTAAAGATAAAAACGAGGTAAGGTTTTTGTTTACGTTTCAATAGTTATTTCTCAATAATTTCAGAACTTTTCACGGTATCGACATTATTTTGGTATCAAAATGCTCAGAAATTTTAAGACTTTGACATATATTTTTTTCAAAAAATTAAAAATTTTGCAATTTAAGAGTTTTTAGACCTTTTAACAATTTTAAAAGTAAAGTAAATAAATTCTGGAAAGCACTAGAAAATATTGGGTTTTTAAATTTTATATATTTATTTAACATGTGGAAAGTTAGTTTTAAGAACGCCTCACTGGGGTTCCTAAGGAAATTAAATTTCGATAAATTACCAGCAAAATCAGAGCAAACTTCGGTGGCTTGTTCGACAATACAAATTATCTATCAGCCACACTGCCGTAATATATTTGAAATTATTACGGCATATAAATGAAGCATTTATCAAAATTTAGATAAAGTAATGAATAATGCAGGAGAAATAATGCTTTTCCACCTTCTAGCAAAATTGGACATGATGCATGAACTTTTCAGCAGTTTCTGTTCCAAATTAATGTGTAATAAGAGCCTGTAATTTTCTACAGCTGTTGTTTAGGCACTTGATTTTAAGTACAAACATAAATTATATTAAAGCATAGTTTGATTCAGAACAAAATATGACACGCCATAATGTTCAATCTAAATAGAATGTTTCATTCTCTTATTTGTTTGTTACTGTTTTGTTTCAGGTTTTCTTTCAATATAAGGTAAAAAGGTACTTTAATAACTAACGATACATTAATTATAAATATTTGAACAAAAATACGATTTATTTCTAAAATCAAACTTCTGTAAAATCATTATCAACCAATTAATTTTTTATGAATAGCAATATAATTAGCATGATCACGTAACGAATGAAAGTTAAACCGATTTTGTTATTTTATTGTACTAAAAAAAATTTCTCACATTCTAAATTTTAACTTATTGATATTGTTATTTGCCCCTGTAGATACTATTAGCTTTTCTCCAGTTGCACCCAATTAAATAAAGAACAAGTAATATAAAAAAAATTTAGCCAATTCCTACTTTGAATGGATGAATAGAAAGTATTTTATTGACGATTACAAGTGTGAACAAGATACATATATATAAGGAGAGAGTGAACTAATAGTAGGAATTAAAAGAAGAGAATGTTTTGTCTGAATTGTTGCAACAATGCAACCCAGTTTGGCTAGTTTGTCTGAAAAACCGGTTTTTGACGCCAACTTTTGTCTTTGTCTTAAACGTTATGTTGTTACAACAATGGAGACGAATCTGAGTTCTCGTCGAAAACTGGTAATTAATTTAATTTAATTAATTAACCGGTAATTAATGAATTAATATTTGAAAACACTGTATTAACATCAAGTGTCATCCACTACAAGTTTAAAATAATGTATTTGAACTTAATTGGATGAATAGAAAGTATTTTATTAACGATTGAAAATTTGAACAAGATAAATATATATATAAATGAATATATAGAGAGTGAGCTATATATATATATATATATATATAATATAGTAGGAATTGAAAAAATAATAAGTTTCTTTTCCTTTGTACTCAATACAGAAACAATAAAATTTTCATTGAGACCTTTTGCATATATGTAATACAAAAATATTTTCACTGCATATTTTTTCCTTTTCAGGACCCTGAAAAAATAAAGAATATCCAAAAAGATATTGAAAAAATAAGAAAATATTACAGCAGCTTGCTTTCGTAATTCAAGGATACTTTTGATTTCGATGTTTTTTTAAGTAAATTCCCATGCGCTCAAGATCTAGATAGCAAACTGTTTTCACCTTGAGTCGTGGAATAACGGAAAGATAAAAAGATAAATTCTAATGCGGAAGTCTGTCTTAGTGAAATAAGTACTTGTCTGAATTACTTAGGAAAAACTCGAACTTTCATATAATCGATTTTCAAATTTAGTACAGAATAGAAAACTATAGAAATGACTTACTTTGAAGAAAACTTGTACAACCTTTCAAATTTTCTTGTTAAAGTCGTTCTTAAAGTTCGACAAATCTTTATATATTCTATTTGTCTCCTTTTTCAACAAATTCAAAGATTTAGTTTCAAATTTTCTCTTCAAGTTACTTTCTGGCTTTACTCAATTATTTTTTTTTAAAATTTATTTTACTTCTTTAACTTTCTTTGTACTTTTTAATATTACGCAAGCATTAATTTTATTGTATATACTGTATTTTTTAATTTTATTGTATTTTACTCGCAGACTAAATCACAGCCACGGTAGTCATGTGATTATGGCTACGAAGGTGATGTCGGCATGTCAGATGTTTGAGCCTAGGGCCACCGTATAGAGGAGCTGATGCACGTGAAATCTGACAAGGCTCAAAGTCCACATGTTTGCGTGGTGTGGTAGCTTAAAGAGAGGGTGGAGGCTCAGGTCATTTGGCCATGGCTTCAAAATTGCTAAGTCCTTCGCCAATACACCTGGTGCTGCCTTATAGTGAAACATTAATAAACACTGGAATAGTCAGACTGAGTATTGTACCATTTGCTATTGATTTCTTGTGCATTCATTTATTTAAAAAATATAACCATTTATTTAAATGAACCATTCATACAAAATTTTTCAATGCAAGCAATAAAAACTATACAAAAAATTTCATTTTGTAACTTATTAATCATTCGATTATTTTACAGGCTTTTTTAAGGGATACATAATGTACAAATACATTAAATATGATTTTGAATGTCATGTAATATATAAAGTTGAATTATATGTAGTCTTTTATATCTTATATCAAACTGCCGAGTGGCATCCTGAGGGGGGTGATAACTCTACGAGGGTGGCGCTGGCATATTGAAAGTCAAAAACAAAATATTTTTAAAAAATTTAATTTTGCTGAAAGAAAACAAACAAAATCCATTCTGACATAATACAAATAAAATTAGCATTTACATTGATATAATATACTTATAAATGTATACAATGTATTTTATAATTAGTTTAACAATACCAAATTAAGAACAAGTTTGATAATTACCAATGAGATTCCATGGGATTGTCATATATATTAAATTATACACAAAATTTAACCCTTATTTTGATAATTTGTACGGTTTATAAATAATTCCTTCACTTCCGATTAAAAGTTACGCGATTCACTCCCCAAGGTCTCCGCCTTTCATGTAGAAGCCCGCATGTGTTGTAGGAGGGGAGAGATAAAATGATAAATAAGAAATCCTCAGATATACGTAAACCCTTCGTAAGCACACACTGTCAAGGTACTTTTATTGCATTTCAAAACATAGGAATAATTTTATGGATAGCAGTGCACATAAAAGATCGTACTTCAGAAAGACGTATATATACGTCCCGGTAATTTAATGCACCGGTTGAGCCAGACGTATATATACACCGATGGCACTTAAGAGGTTAAAGTTGTATATGGTAGCTTTAGCTTCAAGGTATAGTATTATTGAATTTCTGCATTGTGATTTGTATGGAAGGGGGGGGTGCAATGAAAATTATGATTGACCATTGGGTCGCAAATAAAGAAAATTTGAGAAGCACTGTCTTATGTTAACTTGATAGTGCTTCAATAAATCTAACAGTAAAATATGTTGAAAAAATTTACATCTTTGAATTCAATAAAGTGAATATTTTTAAAAAATCTATTGGTTAATAAAAGTTTTAACAACATTTTTTTAGTTCATTGTGAAGTTTTATTTGCTAAATTACATGAATGATTTATTACAAAACAAAAAAATATTATTCTAATAAATAAATACACACGAAATTTGATGACAAAGTAAACGATAATAATGTATACATTAATAAAATTTATGTATTAAAATGAAGTGTTAAACTAATTTTTCAAGCAAATAAACATGAGTGGAAAATTCAACGTAATAGGTACGAGTAATAGAAAATAGAAATTTCAGAAGGACTTTCAACGTGATAGCAAATTAAAAGTTTTTAAGGAAATTTAATTTATTATCATTTCAGTAAACTGTTTTGTGATTAATACAGATAATTAAAACGGAAAAAAATTGCTTTCATTTTCTAAATTTTTCTTCATTTAGAGGCGGAAATGAGAAGATTGCGGATTGGATACACTTAATTCGTTATAAATTTATAATAATATTCGAATATGCATGCATATTTAAATAAGAAAATTTACTTTGTCGTAATTTTAAAATTACAGAAAATGTGAAAAGTCACTTATGTAAGTATTAATTATTGATTAGAAATCCATATCATTCTTTTTTTGTTTGTTTGCTGCCATCATAAATTAAGACAGATTAATTTAACTTTGAGTATTTAACCTAAAAAGAGAAGCAAATATATGCTTACCGAGATTTTCAATTACCAATCACATCTTACAGGAGAACAATTTAACAAATGCGGGAAATTAACTTAAATATTCCATTATACTCTCTTTCAAAATCGGTAAAGAATAATACAATTTTGTTCAACAAAAAAATAATAATACTTATAATAATAACTATGCTTATTTTTACTTAGGTATCTGACTTCTTGCGACAACTTTTTTCTTAAAAAAATTGAGGCATGGGGATTTTTTGTTGTTTTTAGATTTGTTTAGCACATTTTAAGAAAAATATGATAAAATTAAGTAGAAAAAAAGAAATTATTATAACTAAAGTGGGAAAAAATGGGTAAAAATTACAAAAACTAACATACTTGTGGCCCATTTTGTACCAGAAGTTTATGAACAATTTTTCAATTCTGATGTGTTGCAATGTTATTCATTTTTGAAATGACCTTCAGGGTAAGAGATATTTTAATTTTTACAGAAATTAGAGAACTTTATCTTAGTTATTATATGAAATTACTTAAAAAAACAGTGATTATATTAACATAAGGGAACACGATTATATTAACATAAGGGAACACGATTATATTAACGCTTTCAAAGTGCGACATCTTGCTTAAAGTAATGGCATCTGCTTTTACTGAGACACTTGTAGTGTTTGTTATAGAGAACGGAAAATAATAAACTTGGTATTTTTATAAAGCTAATAAGATGGTCTATAAAACAAAATCATAAAAAAAATTTGTCAATTTTTGGCAAATTTCGCAATTTTAGGGTAGTCGGATGCTTTAAAACGGTTATCACGAAGTTTTAATCATTTTATTGCATTAATAGTATGGAAAATAGATTGTGCTTATTTTATTTTATAAAATTATTTTATTTTATTTTATAAAATAACTTTTTAAACTCAATTACCTGCTCTTTTAAAATTTTATATCAATTTGTTCTTTATTTTTAAGTATTATTTTGCCCTTACTATTAGTGAAAATAAATATATAATCAAATATACTTTCTAACTCATTTCTCATATATAACAACACTAAGAAATGACAAGTTTTAACATTTCTATCATATCATTTAATTAAATACGTACCTATAGTTGAATTTTGGGCATTCAGAAGAAGTGATGCATTCAAAACATATAATGCAAATAGGATAAGTACTGGAGCTCCAATTTTCCTAAGCGATGTGAAATAAGTAAAAATAATGCAATATGTATGTTGTTGTTTCAACACATCGATACAAATTACTTCCAAAATAGGGGAAAGGTTATAATGAAATTTTTTAATTCTGAAGAAATTACCGTGTTTATTCGAATCTAAGCCGCACTTTTTTCCAGTATGAAAGCTACTGAAAATCGGTAACGGCGAGGAATCGAATTTTAAAAAAAAAGGCTCTGGATGGCGCAATTAGTGTAAAATAGTTTTGAACCTGTAATTGCTCTATTTTTCATTTTCCTTAAAGACTTGTTGAATATTTGGGGCTCGCGGCTTAGATTCGAGTAAATTAATATCTTTGTTATTGAGAAAAATATGATTAACAATTATAATTTGAGGTTATGTATTCAAAATCCATTATAAGAAAATAGAAATTTAATCCACATTTCATTATTTACAACGCATTACTTTGTGAGGCTTCGTATTTTTAAGTCTGATAAATCTATAAAATGTGTGACATCTCATTTTTTAATTAACTTTAAGAAAATTCCTTCTATAAACTTTGAAATTGGCAAAAATTATTAAATTTAGCAAAATAACTAAGGTAAAATCAGGCGTATATCGCACACCTATACTTTAAATCCGCATTTTTTTTTTAATTTTTAGATATATTCACCGTAAACGCGCAACCCGTTTCTTAAGAAAAAATCTAAAATGTTAGTACACAATGCTGTTATGTTTTGAAATAACGCATTTCGAGGTATTATCCCAGTCTTATGAAAAAATATAGTGTACTTCTAGAGAGAGACTAGAACTATTTTAGTTCATAAGGCATGTCATTTCTTTTAAATAACACGGTATTTCGATATGTGAAGAAATAAATTTTATTTTACTTATCTCTTTTGTTATTTTTAAAGCTATAGTTTTTAAATTCGGCGTATAACTCGCGCCTTAGATTTCGATCGTATTTTATATGTTAAAAGTGCGCGTTTTTTTATATTTCATTATGTACTATTTTTATTTGTTTTTATGATGAATTAATTTTTTATTTGTTGCATTAAAATAATATTAAATCAATTTTTAATTATATTTTGTTTTATTATGCAATTTCAACTATGTAATATGTAAGTATTTTAAATAAATAGTCCAATCCTAATCCCGGGACCGATCCCGGGATTTGAATAATGTAATCTCGAATTCCCGGGATTGAAAATATGACATGGGATTGCAAACCCTATAAATAATTATCTGAGTTTAATTAAATACAATTTTTGAGCCATCAAACAATTTAAACTATCATGATCTTTATTTGATTGCTTAGATTTCAAGAACTCTTATTAAACTTTTGAATATAACATTATGTAATAAAAATCTGAATAAAATGGAAATAAACGTTTTAAAGATATATTATGAAAAAAATAATTTTGTTAAATAAATTTTTAATGAACAAAATTTTTTAAAAAATTTAAAATTCATCATTCATTATTAAAAAAAAGGAAAATTATTAGAAATTTTTAGCTATCTTTAAACTGATTTTTTTAGAATACCAATGTGTCAAAAATTACTATCACTTCTATTTAAAGCAAAATATTTTGGTTAAATGTTTGTAAAGTTTTCGTTCTTTTATGTGCTCATGTTAATTACTGCACACATTTGCAAGTTAAGCCCACTTACCATCTTTATTTAGAACTTTTAGCTAATTTAATGTCCTTTTAATTCATTATTAATATATTCTATCGCTATATTCCTTTAAACTATCAGTTAAATTTATAACTAAAACTTAAAAATTATAGAACTTACTTCATAATTCCGATTTTTTTTCAACTAGTAGTCCAATGTGAGCAACATGTAACTTTCTTGTTGCTTTCTTTATATCAAAAGAATTTTAAAAGCTATACTCTTCCGGCAATACACGGGCAGCTCTTTCTCATAATATGTTAATCTTTTAAGGAAAAAGTTAATACTTTCAACAGCTGAGAGAACATCAAAATACGTCAAAGATGTATATCAATGGCTAAAAAATTCATTAAGGAATTAATACTACTACACACACTACGTTCAAGTTTGAGTCGGTAGGTGTGAAACGATTTGAATCAATCATCAATTCAGGTAAGGAAGAAAATGTTCATCGATGATTTTAACAATTCTTGAATTTCATAAAACAATTTGCAATAGCAATAGTTTGATGAATCATAGAACATATAATATTTAATAGAAGTTACGTTAAATGTTAAATATATAATATTTTATAAAATTAAATTTTATATTTGAGTCATTATTTTTTTTAAAATATGTAGAATTTTGTTTTCTTTCAAATTATTTCCGTTTATATGTAATACTTTTTCTTAATTGTATTTAATAATTTCAGCATATTTAACGGAAAAGTTTTTGACCTACAAGAAAGGAAATGTTCTTAAAGTGGGACAGAGTAAGTGCTAATTTTATGTTTTTGTTAAATTTTCAAAGACATCAACATGTGATTATAAATTATGTGAACGGAATATTAATAATATTTAAAAAGTACTTGACAAATACAAAAATATCATACTGGGTGTTGCCGAATTCCACCCACAAATTCAAAAGTGTGATAGTAGGCTGCATGTGGATGGCAAATCAACGTTGAACATGACGTTGCAAACCACGTTTAGTCGGTGAAAAACGCTATAATAGTAGCCGTCGGGAAGACGATGAGCCAGACGAGGGGAGTGACCAAACAAATGCAAGGTATTGGAGTGCCATGGAAGGGTTGAAAAAAGGTGCACGTATGCCAGATCCCCACTTCTCTCAGAGTTGTTACAGGGAGTAACGGCCACTGCTCATGTATGGTTCACGAACGATGGTGCATCAGCATATTTTTCGATTCCGATGCGTAACCACCTCTATGCTTCATATCCCAGGAGGTAGATTGGGCACTGTGGATCCATTAGTTTGCCTCCATGCTCCCCGGACCTCAATCTCTTTTGGGCCACTTGAAATCGCTTGTGTATGAGATGTCTAGGGCTACAGAGGAGCATCTCACGTCACACAAATCGTCGTCACTCCAGCTGACATCGCCAGCACACCGGATTTGTTTAAACGCGTCCGACAATCCTTTGTCAGTTGGTGTCAGCTGTGCTATGATGTATGCGGCCGAAACTTCGAGCAATTCCTTTGACAACCACTTGTCTTTGCATTTCTGATGTCGAGCTGTGATGCATTATTTGCATACTTTAGGTCTAACAAATGTATTTATCTCTTATTGCCCCTTTTCATTCTACTCGACATTACATTCTTCATAACTGTTTTTGAGAATTACTCCGACTAGACGTGGTTTGCGACCCCATGTTCTATGTTGATTTGTAGTCTCCATGCTTCCTCTCTGATTTTGTCAGACGAATTCGGCAACACCCTGTCTAAATACACATGTATTGATTCCATGAAGAAACCTTAAAAAGATATAGCTAATTTTTAAATGCTACTCTAATTAATATAAACATGTGCATACCTGCATACATTTTTAAATGCAGTTCCTTTACAGAATAATCTTTACAAATGCCATATTCCAAGATCAGCATTCCTTAAAATGAACGCACTGATAAATTATGACTTATTTAAATTTTATTTGGTACGGTAGAGTTGCCAAGTTAGCTGAATATTTATGGTCGTGAAATCGTAACTGGCATTGCTCTTGAAAACCTACCATGTATAAAGACAGATTCAAGTTAAATCTATAGAGTTTCAAAGAACATAAGTTGGGCTTTAGTGTGGAAGTTTGGTTTTCCTCGTCACTTGAGATCAAAATTACGAGGTCGTTACTTCTCGAAAAACTTCAAATACGACTCTGTTAAAATCAGATCAAATTAATACAATAGAAGCCTTGTTATTGGTTTCTAATATGAGCGCTTATTAAATTGTATGAGGGGTGATTGATAAGTATGGATTCCAATAGCATAAAGTAAGTTCCCGACAAGGTAAAATAATAACAGAGGTATCAAAATGAAGGAAATTTATTGCTCTTACATACTATAAACTTATTTCTCAACATAGCCACCACTAACAGCTACAGATTTGTTCAGTCGTTCTGTCCATTTCTTCATTTCGTCTATGTAGAAAGATTCTGGTTGGCTCCGTATGGGCTGCCTGAACTTCGGCATCTGTTGAAAACCGTTCGCCTTTCATCATCTCCTTCAATTTTTTGGAACAACTAAAAGTCCAACGGGGCCGAATCTGGGCTGTAAGGAGGTTGTAGAACCACTGTGAATTGCAGTCTTTCCATGTCGTCCTGTGTTTGTGCACTGCAATGCGGTCTTGCATTGCAGTGCACAAACGTAATGCAAAAGAAAGTCTTTTGAATTACGTTTCCTTCCGGTCTGATTCTGCGGATGCGTTGCTTGAGTGATCTTAATGTTGCACAGAACCTGTCGGAATTCACCGTCAATCCTTTAAACAGAAATTCCGTGTTGAGCACACCACTCGCATCCCAAAAGATGGTGAGCATGACTTTTGTTGCTGATATTAAAGTTTTGAATTTCTTGACATTCGGAGAACAATAATGACGATATTTCATGGATTGCCCTTGGTCATAATGATGAATCCATGTTGCCAAAGTTCAAGGAGCCGTGCGCAAATGGATACGCAGCCAACCAGAATTTTTCTTTATGGACGGAATGAAGAAATGGATAGAACGATTGAACAAATGTGTAGCTGTTAGTGGTGGCTATGTCGAAAAATGAATTGACGATATATAAGAGCAATAAATTTCCTTCATTCTGATACCTCTGTTATTATTTTACCTTGCCGAAAGCTTATTTTATACTTTTGGAAAACCTTACTTATCAATCATTGCTCATAATACTAAATGTTTTTCTTCTTCATTAGCATTTACAAAGAGCTGTTAATACATGGTGTAATTTATTTCAATAACAAACCCATAAATCGTACTTTATTAACAATGTAACTCGACACCATTTCAGTTAAAAATCAATCTTAGCAATAACTTTTAGAAAACTAAAGGCCTACATTGATACTCACACAAATTTAATGAGCAAATAAGAAATTTTTTTTTGTTTTAAAACCTTATTATGTGTGTGTGGTTTCCTTCCTTAAATTCTTTTTAAAATTTTGATTTATAGGGGAAAAAGAATCGGTAAAACAAAAAACATATTTTGAAATTGTTAAGATTCACTTAAAGTTTTTGTAAGTCTCATCAATTATTTCAAGATATTAAACCAATGTACAGTGCTGGCCACCGTAAATGCAACACCAAGAAAGACAGGAGATAGCACAACAAAATTTATTTTGTAGATAACATGTTGACCAAGTATCAAATGATTAAATTTATAGACTTCTGTGAAGTGTGGTTCCTGCCAGAATCAGTAGCCAGAGTAGCCGCCATTCTTGGAGATCACCGCTGCCACACGCCTCGACATTGATTCAAAGACACTTTGGATGTGTTTTGGTGGTACAGCAGACCAAGCAGCTTCCACACCGTTGCCAAAGTTGATCTGGTGTCGCAGCTGGGGTGTAATCTGGGTCAATGGTTGAGCAACCATGGACAAATATGTTTTCTACAAAAAGATCCGGAGAGCGAGCCAATAGGGGAAGCCAATTCAATCTGGGTGATTGACGAGAATCCACAATGCGTGCCATGGTCAGCATTATCCTGTTGAATATGGTTGTGGCCAAGCTCTGAAGGTAAGGGATCACCACTCAACACCCGGGAGAGGCGTAGTACATGTTTAAAGCACGGCAATGCGTACTGAGAAAGGAGAGATATATCCCACACAGCCCCACACCAGGTCACCAGTTCCAGGAATTAGGCATGGTGCATAACGGTAGTTCAAGTTCAGCACTCTCCTGTCGGCGTCTCCAGACTGAACTAATCGTAGTTAAGACAGATGACTCACAAAGACATCTTCATTCGATATCTGCCGCCCAATATCCTTCTTTCCTCAAAACATTGGCGGTGGACGTCTAGGAAATCATGTCAAGGTGACCAAGTTAAATGACGTTCTGCGACGACCACTCTGCTGTAAACGGTGTCGACGGCACGTGACACTGAATGATGCGTTACAGACCCACAAAGCAGGTTCCGTGATGACTGTGCGATCCGCCTGCCGCGCGTACAATTGCCTGTCCCACGGAAAGTGGCAATGAGATGATGCGATCGAATTGGCCAACCATCACCTCCTGCATCCAACGGTCACACTACAATTGTTTGGTTTCGTCCAACGCGACTACCACTTCAAAAGGTAATCCACAATCTGTAGGCCACCATCCTTCCTCTTAATGGATACTTGATCAAAAGATGATCATGTTTCTATTGACTGACCGTTTTTGAAACACAATCAAGTCAATCCCAAATCGAATGAAACTCTGCCTTAAACAGGCTGAGGTGGTGCCAGTGTGCGTGAGGTGTCTGCCCCAAATTCTAATCATTTGTATATCTCACCTCCAATTCCATGTTGTAAAATTTCCTCTTTATTTGCAAGCTCAGGGTGTTGCATTTGTACAGCAGTGTATTTTACATGATGCGTACTCTATGTATACGAAAATGATTAATCAATGATTTTATTGATAAATCAATCATGCTAATTACTTTCATGGGGACTCTAATGGAAAGTTATATCTTATATGAGAAATCTGGCAGTTTTATAAGAAAGCCATTGAGAATTTCAAAACTAAACTTGAATTTATCAGTGATTATGAAGGTCTTAGAATCCATTGTTACCCTAGAAGTTCTCCCAAACCTGAGATAAGAAATTGAAATTAATTAAAGCATGTGACTAATTTAAAAGAAATTGTACTGAGAATTATTTTTCTGTGTGTGCGTGTGTAGCATGTGTTGTGTCTTGTCATGATTATATCGATGCTTGTAGTTTCTTCTGACATCTATCTGAAGTTATTTATGGTCTATTTAAAACAACTTCCTTTCATTTATTAAAGTGTTATTTTTAAAAATTAGCAGTTGAAGAGGAATTAGAAACCAATTGAGTCTGTCAGAAAGTGATAGAATTTTTGTCATATTGCCAATTAACTGTCGAAGTAATGACAACATTGAATATGATTAAGACTCTGGTGATTATAGTTCACCATCATTGATTGTAACTTACACCTCCCTAATCTCTTCTGTGTATAAATGATTATTAGTTTTCCATAAATGAATACCACTTTCATTTGTATTTCTGCCTCAAAATTGTAATCAATCAGTTTCTAAGTGGTGTTAACTATAGTTAAAGTTCTTATTCTGTTTTCAAAGTTTGAGAATTCACAGATCCTAAAGGATCTCAATTTTTCAAAAGTATCAGATCCAATAAATTTTGGTGTCGTTCATGTTTTAGTTTATGTTTAAATGGGCGCAAGGTTCCTGGGACGTGATGAACCCATATATGCAATGTATCGAAAAGTCGAAAGCAAAGCCATATTTATAAATTATTAATTGACTGAAAGGAAAGAAAACAAAATATCTCGACAGTAATAAAATAGCACAGATTTTCACTGATAACACACTATAAAAGTATTAAATTCAATGTTTCATAATTAATTGAAGAAATACTGTTGGCAGAATGGCATATTTATTACCCGTCCTGAAATTTATGTACAAACTAGTATCACTTTGATAATTTGTATGGTTTATAATTAAAGTCATAATATGCTTTACTTATATTAAAGAAGAACTAATACATTTGTTACTGTAATCAAAAGGAGTGCTAAGGAAAATTATGATTGAAATTGTGTCACATGGAAAGTTTGAGAAATCATTTATTTTCTATCATTTTAAAGAAATAAAAAGTATCTTTTGGGAAATGTAACGATTGGTTCTTAAATCTGAATGAATGCTGGGCCCTGAAGTTTAAAAGCATAGTTAGAAAATAATTTTTGTAGGAACTTAAAATATAGAGATGAAAATGTGGAAAAGATATTTTCAGTTTAATAAAAGTATATATGACAGAAAAATATTTTTATTGATAGTAGTAAGAGAAAAAAAATCATTTTGACAAACATTAGCAATAAATTGAATTAAAATAAAAGAAATTTTAGCTTTAGAAATGTTTACTTTTCCGAGATTTCTAATCACAACTGAAATTTTAACCCAATGTCCACTAATAAGGCAGTTTTAAATAACCAAAATATTTAACACGTCAATTAATATGCTTCAAACTTTCAACATTTGGCATCCAATGATTCAACTAACTTTATCGTGCCCTTCCATACAAAAACACAATGACCGAATTAATAATCCATACTTTTGACGCAAAGCCGCCAATGATTTTAAACTTTGGGTACCACTGACGGCATAGGCACACTTGTGTGCAAAATTAAGGACGAGATTTGGTTTTTCAAAATAACTTGCACAAAAGCATTCCAAATCAACACATTTAATACCGTAAGATCCCTAATAATGTAAGGACATGAGAATGTAAGCAACACTTACACAAAAGAGGAAATCAGAGGGATGTGCAGCTTTATTGAAAAGGTATTGAGCGCATTTAGACTGAAGGTCAGAACACCTGTGATGGAGTCCAGAAGAAATATCTGGTCTTGGGGATATGATCTCCCACTGCTAGGTATCACAGCCAGTTCAGCCAGCATGCTGAGAAATGAGGCAGCCAATGAGCTGTTAGAGGCCACGAGCTCCCACCAGCCAGCATTCCAGAAGCTCCGGAATCACACAGTGGTGGCGCACGAGCTGCCAAGCAGTCTCACCATGAAAACCATACATGCCTGATGGAATCGATCCGAGACGCCAGCTAATCCATGTTCACATCCTCACCTCAAGAGCCATGTTCGGTGCTACCAGTGATCATGCAGCATTGTCGTCCACAAAGAATCAGGACCCATAGCGCTTCTAAAAAGACGCACAATGCCAGCAGTTGGGGTCCTGCCAACAGACCATCCCACACTGAACCTGCGCTCAGAGTGGAAGGTCCACACTCACCAAGCATGATTCCCAAACGAGAACACCACCATACCTGTCCCTCAATGATAATGAGGATGACAGGCTTCTCCACCTCTGTAGATTAGAGTACAAGTGATGAGAATCGCTGCACTGACTGGAATCAGTTTCATCTGCAAAAGTACTGTCCCATTCATTAGTCTCTCCCACCTGGTATTCCTGCACAGAGAACGCCTTCCGAGGTGGTGTTGAGGTACACACTGTACAGGTGTCAAAACAGACCACCACCGTGCAGCTCCCTCTTGGCCATTGTAAAATGCGATATCATCGTCCGGTCGCCTGTAATGTGTTCAGCGATTTCTCCCGCCGTCTGCCGCCTGTTTCTGGCCCATGTTATACCGGTCATTCGGGTGTGGTCTCGTGAACGACCACCACTGAACCCCGGATAGTTCCTGCCTGAAATTATCCCAAAGTCGTGTAACGTGCCAGGACCGAACTGCAGCCACACTTGTCACACTGGGACTCTTCCTCCAACTTCCCAATGATTCACTCGGTAAAAAGCATCCAGAGTTCAATAGATTTGATTATTCCGTGCTACTGCCGAGGCAACTCAGTGGATTTAACCACAGGCCAGGCAATCTCTTTGCCAGAAATAACACCCATGTCTGACAACATGCTTACTACTCAGACACTCCCCATTATGCCCACTACATCTGGTGCACAAAGCTACCGTACATCACCCCACGCACCTCCTGATTGGTCTTTCTGTCCTGCCTCCTCTGTTCAGCTGATATACAATTATTAGACTCGGCCTTAATTTTGCACACCCCAGTGTAAATCGTCCCGCTCAATCAAAGTGGATAATTGCCCTGACGTATATATACGTCTTTCCAAAGTATCGATTTTCAGCACTTTCATATGTCTTATTCCGAAGGTGAATGCATTAAAGACCTGATCAGTGTCTGATGGCATTGGGATGAATGGACTAAATTCAAGGACAAACAAACCATGATAATTTAAAACCACGTAGTTTTAGCTAAACTAAGTTCCAAAACACATGTAGACGTCATAGTCAATGATAAATGCAATTATCTTTTTCAACCAACCATGCACTTCGTTACACCATGCTTTTAAGGCAGAAACTTTTTAAAAATTTCATATTTGCCACTTATTTAAAAGTACATGTACAAACAAGACTTTTTAATTTAAAATCTTTGCAGAAATTTTTATAAACCTTTGATGCATCTTACCCAAATTATGCAATTTGAAATTTTAATTTGCCACAAGAATAAAAGCACAGAGCTGTAGTTTGGCCACCGTCCGTTTTGGCCAATGTAACGTTTATATCATGTGACCAAGGACCAGTCCATTGCGTAACCAAGAAGGTTTACTATATAAACCTAAGAACAAATATAAAATAAGTAATTTCTGTATATAATTTATATATGGCAAGACCATAGGATCACCAAGGGCTCATTTAATTGTTCTTTAAATTTTACTTGAAATTAGTTATCAAATACATTGTACTGATTATTTAGTAAATATTATATAAGTAATGTGTATTTATTCTTATTATGGTATAACTATTTTGTTTCAGTAAATTAGTAATTTTCAAATAATCTTTGTTTTGACTTTCATCTACTCGCCCCCTGGGAGAGCACATCAGTCTCAGAGGGGCGTCAAGTCTAAAGCCTATAAACCACTAATATCCAACCACAAATGAAATCTACCTCTAGAATACCTAATTTTGTTAACTATTAGTACTTGATTGATAAAATGCATTTTAATAACAGGTTGCCAAAATATTATATGCAGAGTTAGAAATTCGTAAAATAATGAAACAAATGTATATTTCTCTGAAAGATAGACAAACTAAGCTACAAAACCAACCAATAAATATTAATTCAACTAGATATTAAAGGATAAAACCATACAAAATACTAACAAGGAATTAATAAGTGATTTAAAATTTCAAAAATAATTAAACAAACTTTTAAATGAATAATCTTGTTTTCCAACAGACGATAACCATACTATACATTTTAACTGTATACTTTCTGATCTTCTTTGTCTAGACTTGCCAAACCATCTCGTCCTATTTGTTATAAGATTTGACGTTACCCTGAAGGACCTGAAAAGAAGGCTTCCCAGTTTAAGGGGCTGGAATCGGATAGTGCATGACGGAATAGTAGTCGTATTTTCCCAAGAGTCTACATTTTCTAGAACTGGTCATGGTCAGGAAGCCAATCTAAAACAAATGAAAATGTCTATATAAAATAACTAGTACTGTAAAACTTATTGAATTTGTAAAGATTCAAAAGAAATGAAAACGTGATTTAGGGAAATTGAAAGCTCATATTGCTCTAGCTCTCATTTTTAAATTGTGAACATTATATTAATTTTATGGCTTTGTTTAATCCCTTCAGATTTACATTTCATAGATTTGATTAAAAGAACTGTCAAAGTAATAAAAATAATGAGATTTTTGATTTTTGTCTCGCCACCACAAGGGAAACCAACAGGTGTGTACAGGTTCTTATATTTGATAAATAAAGCCAAACTTCATGAGCCTGAGGGGGTATGATAACTTACAAGTAGGTAAGCACATATCAACAACAAAAATAAAAGATTATTTAAAATTATTAATTAATTGAGTAAGCATACAACAAAATACACTCGACATAATAAATAAGAAAATACATTTACACAATAACACACTATAAATTTATCAGTTTTCGTACAATGTATTTGATAATAAATTTAATTAGTAAACAAGCTAGGCTGGTATTAATTAGAACTGACTTCCATGGATATTATGGTATTCAAAAATTATATTCAAATTTATTTATCTTGATAATTGTGTGGTTATGGTATAACATTGCACCATGATTACAATAGATTACAATGAGATAAGTTTATATCCATTTCCAAGGCGAAATTACTTAAACATCTTTAATCCGCTCAACTGTTACTGTTATTTCCTAGGTACGTTTCAGAGTAGTTCTAAGGCAAATCATTAACTATCATATTCTCATATGTGCTTCATATAATGAAACATGGTTGTAAGATATCACAAAATTTCAACGAGTTCGTTAAGAGTGGTGCCATCATCCTTGTTACTACACGGTTTATAATTATAAACCGTGTAGTAACTGGTGTTGATGATGGTTGAAGCGGCCATTGACTTTAATTATAATTGCTGCATTAAGGCTTTAGAATCAAATTACATTATTATTGCATCTAACAGCAATGTTATTGTATGGGAGGGGGTACATAAAATTATGATAGAAATTGGCCGCAATACTGAAAGTTTCAAAAGCATTGATTAATATACTTGGAACAGCTTTCTTGCATGTAGCTAATATAAGTAACTAGATGCAAATTGGCTGGTATATAATCAGTAGCTTGTGATATACCAAATTCATTCCGGTTTCTATAAAAAGAGAAAGGTACTATATGTGTGAGACCTATGAACTTTCTTTTTGTAGTTAGTCATCTTTGTGAGAGACGGCAATAGTAGATCAAAAATTCCATAGCTAACGCCAATTAGCGCTTATAAAGCTGACCTGTTTTGCTTGTCAGACATACTAACCATCGACTAGTAAGCATCTAATCGAAGGTCCGCGCCTCGCTTACAACCTGACATAAGTCACCGCACTCACATAACGAATTTTATTTAATCATTAAGTCCCTAAAAGGAATTATCTATCCTTCTATTAATGCTCGCTCTGTAAACATACTCATATTTAATGCTCATGTGTCTTACTTCTTTCAAAATATTCCCTGTGTAAATACTCGTCCTATATTCATAACATTATTTAGCTTTTTAATCTATATTGCTCAATTATTTCAAAGAACCCATATCGCAAAACCCTAGACACCCGACCAACAATATAAAATCCGTCTAACTTGAAGAATCTAACTTTTGAAGATTGTTGATCATATATATATATATATATAGGTATATTTGCTTATTCAAACTGACTCTAAATTACAAAGTGCCTAGAAGCGTAGATTAGAAATTAGCAGTAGTAAAATGAATTGAACTTTGGTCACGGTATTCATCTTCCGAAAGTGCTTGGCTATATTAATTATTGATACAAACAAAAGAAGTTGATAACTAAACCAATGCTAGACAAATGATTTTAGAGGCTGAGAAGACAATTAGGATTTAATGTAACGCGCAAACTAATTCAAGAACTTTACAAAACGACTGATATTAGTGCGTTACTTATGCAATGGAAATATGACCTTGAACAAAATATAGCACGTCGCTCACTTGACTATTTGTGAGAAAATTCCCAGAGCTATTTTTGGTCCTGCAGGAAGTGACGGTGAGTATCAGATAGTAACTGAACTGTCCAGGCTTTATCAGAAACCACAACAACAGGTCCACCATAATACATTAAGATATTGCTTCATAGTTTGAGAGTCTGAGATACAACCCTATAACACGCTGACTTAAAGTCTGAGGAGCCTGATATGGGACCACCAACAAGATGGTTAGATGACATTCAGAAAGACATAATTACTTTGACAATTAAAAACTGGAGAGGAGTCACCAAAAATAGAGAACGCTGGAAGGAGCGTTTTATTGAGGCAGCCAAGACCTATAAGGGGCAGAAGAAATGAATAAACTGACTACTATTTTATTGTATTCATATATTATTGATTTTATGGATTGATTTATATTCTGAGAATGCAAAGTTAATGAGTCAATGTTTTAAAGATACGCCTCTGATATCTCAACGTAATTATCATTGCTTGGAGCTCAAAACAATTA
The DNA here is from genome assembly GCA_019973975.1 of Trichonephila clavata. Classification (NCBI taxonomy): domain Eukaryota; kingdom Metazoa; phylum Arthropoda; class Arachnida; order Araneae; family Nephilidae; genus Trichonephila; species Trichonephila clavata. The sequence goes on along the minus strand of BMAO01025077.1, from coordinate 160,075 downwards.
TACCTCTGTGGGCTTAGGTATTAGGAAGAAAAATAAAAGTTTTACAAGATTAAGCATAAAACATTTCCGAATATGGATTAAAAATCTAAATTATAAAAGCATCTCAAATTTATACTTTGTATGACTTACACCCGTAAACTAGTTTGTATTCACGATGTCAAGATAAGGAAAAGGTATAGAACTTAACAATTTTACAATGTATATTTTACTGATATCGTTATTTTGTTTCAAAAACAAATGATATTTTCAATTCTATTTGCATTGGAAGAGAAATTTGATTAAAAGTTCGTAAAATCTTCCTGATTCTCTTTGCTAATAGTATTTCTATTCTGTGTAAAGTGGAAGAGAATTGGAGTAACATGGTAGAATGCTTAATTTTTAAGAAATGAAACTTTATATATATATATTACACTTGAATTTTTCAATAGTATAATTTAATCCTTTTTCTAAAATAATGTTTTAGTACAAAAATTTATTGTGTGTGTACAGTTCTATATACACGCAAATTAACTTTATATGCCCAATGAGCTCTAATCTCTGAAGTACTGTTGTACACGTAATTACATGAAAATTCATTTCGCAGTAATAGTTTCCATATTACACATCACGCTGTTATGCCTGTACGCTGCCTTTACGTACTAGTTTCTTTCTCTCTTTGATTTGCGCTTATTTTTAATTCGTGTGGTGTATTATTTAGTGGTAGCATTTTGAAAATGGGATGTAATTTGTCTATGGTACTGCAATGCTTTAAATCCAGCGTTTTTTTTTTTCGGGGGGGAGGGGGGAGGCAGGAAATAATACGGTGTTTGTTGTAAACAAAAAATGCCCTTTTTTAAGCATTTTGGATTTAAAAAAAGAACCACTTAAGGGGGGTTTAAATACGCTTTAATCACTTACCACTTTATCATATACTTTTGAAGTGTGTTAATTATTTTTTTCAATTTCTAAATTTAAAACAGAGAAAAAAGACAGTGTAACATAACATTAGCTATATCATTAAGTAAAAAAATATCACGCAGACATATTTGTGTACTCCGAAACCGCACGTTCAGTGTACACCCTGGTAACTGAAGAGTGCTATTTATAACACAATTTTACCTAAAAGTTTTTATTCCAAAGGGACCTCAAAGCTATCATGAAGCGCTATGTGTAATTTCAATTAAGGTATCCGAACACGTTGAAAATGACCAAATTCAGTCAAGACACATATTTTTGTTTTTTATTTTATTGAATAGAGCTATCTTTTGACTTTACAAAATATACTTTATTTGGTTTCTACACTACCTAGAGGCCAAGTTGCAATCAATTTTATAAAGTTAGAAAAACCGGAAGTGGGTTTTTGATCTACCAGAAGTGGGCATTTAAATTGCTCAAAATCTATCATGGCGAGTCTGATAGCTCAAAATATTACGAATGTATTTCTATAAAACTTTTTAAACCTGATGTTTACGTTATTTCTAGAGAATGTATTAAAATATTTCTTATTGTATGAATACTTTTTGAGTTATGGCTTGTTATTTAAGTAATGGTCTCATAAAAAATGTAATATTTCTTATAATGTTTACTCAATCAGCTCTAAAATTTTCAAATTTTAATAAAAAATTAAAATTTTAGTACATTTTATAGATAAATGTATTTAGTTTGTTTTCGTAATACTCTTACTAATATATGTTTATTACTTTTTTCTCTAACTGCTTTGAATTTTTTTAAAATCATTGCTAAAATTTCACTTATAATTGTGATTTTTGTAAAATTCGGTAATTTATTTTAAATTTTGATAGTTAAATAGTAATATTTATTTGCATTGAGTTCTAAAAGAGCATTTATAATGTTTTAGTATGCTATTTTGTTAAAAAGTACTCTGAACGTGTTTGGATATCTTAAGGAAATTATCTCAGAAGTGTTATTTCGTCATTTGATGATATACTGACGAATCTTGAGAATCGTCTTCGGACAGTGGACATAATACATTAAATTAATTCATTCTTGTCTGGTATTTATTTGCAGAATTAAGATAATACTTGAGTGACTCTAATCTACTTAAATTAACCTAATATTCATACCTGCAGGAATATTTTTGGGTAACACCCTTATGTACTGATCTCTGTCTGGTCGATTGTGTTCGTGAATAATTCCTACTGTATGGGACATTTCATGCAAAATCGTGCCTTCCGATAAGCAACCATTGGCTCGGAGGGAGAGAGATTGCTGACCACCCACTCTACCTAAGTTAGAATAGCACCTGAGAAAAGAAAACAGATTTTGTAGTTTTCATTAGAAATATAAATTCATATTACAATAGAAGTAAGCAAATATAATTTTTAAAAAAAAAATTTTAATTAATAAATTTTTTTTGTAGAAGATTATGTTTTACAAGTAAATTAGAAAGTAATTTTTTCTTTCTTAAGATATTCACACAGAATAATTTAAAATTAATAATTATTGAATTTCGATATTCCTGTCATGAAAATTGTTAAAACACAATTGAGAATTGCATTCTAATTAAAATTCAGAAGGAATATACACATCAGTTAAGGTATTCGAATACTTTCGTCTGACAATTTTCTTTTTAAAAAATGAAGATATGGGGATTTTGGGGGTTTTATTTTTAGATGTGTTTAGTACATTTTAAGAAAAATATGCTAAAATTAAGGAGAAAAAATTAAATTATATTAAAATGGGAAAAAATGGGTAAAAAATGACAAAAAAATACCATAAACGCAGTCCATTCTGTACTAAAAGTTTATAAAAAAATTTTCAATTTTTCAGTTCTGATGTGTTGCTATGTTACTCCTTTTTGAAATGACTTTCAGGAAAAGATATATTTTAACTTTTACAAAAACTAGAGCACCTTATCTTAGTTTTTATATGAAATTGCTTAAAAGAACAGTGATTATATTCACATAAACTTTGTAATAAAGCAGTGATTGATAAACCTGAAAATTAAAACACTTCTACTATTGTACAGAACATACACAAAAAATTTCAGTTAATTATTTTCAAAACTTCTTGAGCAATCGCTGTCCCCATTTGAGCATTTTCAAAAAAATTTATTTCCAGTAAAATGCATTTTAAAGTGATACCTTGTTTAAAGTATTGGCATCTGCTTTTACTAAAACATTTGTAGTTTTTGTTCTAGTGAACGGAAAATAACAAACTTGGTATTTTATAAAGTTAACAAGATGGTATAAAATAAAGTCATAAAAAAGTTTGTCAATTTTTTGGCAAAATTCACGATTTTATTGTGTTCGGATACCTTGAATAAAGCTAGGTGTTTTAGATGTGTTAAAAAACAAATTTGACTACCATACATTGATTACAAAGACTAAACAGACGTCTTCTTAACTCTAAAAAGCAAAAATTGCGCTTTATTCTGAAGCTCGTCTTAGTGTGTTTGTAATTATAATTAATAGTTCAACATTCAAAATGCTTTAAAAAAGATGCTTAGTATTTTTTCTAGCTGCTATTTTGTTCTCATTTAATTACTATTCACTATTTTCAAGAAAAGAAATTTAGCAAAAATTTTCATCACCCAGTTGGTATTAATGTATAATCATGGGAAAATTATTTCCATCAATTTAAATTTAATTTAAGAATAAATTCAAATGCATTTAAATTTAAGTCCATACAGCAGCAATTAATTTTATAGCAGTAGTAGCTGCTCCCCGCCTGCTTCACGGGGTATTTCATAATGCTGTACGAATACATACTATTTATATATATATATATATATATAACTAAATTATCGATATCTAAATCCTAGCGATAAGCGGTCCATTAAAATTTAAAAAAACATTGTTATAACTTTCACCTCTTGAATAATAATTTCTAAAATTGAAGTAGAATCTTTTACGCACACGTAACCTCCTCCCCCAAAAATGGATTTCAGCAAAACCCATTTTTAATGGATCTATACTCAACCAAATAAACAAATTCAATATATAAATCTAATAGTTCAAAAAGGGAAAATACTTTATCAATAAACCCTGTAGCCTACTTTGACAGTGGATTTCCAAAAGACCCATTCTTATTGGATTTCAATTTAACAAAAGAAACATGCATACCAAATTTCATTATAGTAGGTTTAGTAGTTCTAAAAAAGGAAATTCTTTTTATCAATACGCCCCTATTAACTCCCCACTTCCCGCATAGAAAACGATTTCCGTAAAATCCATTTTTAGTGGATCTCTGTTCAACAAAGAGAAGCATGCTTAAGAAATTTCAAGTATGTGGGTCTAACAATTAAACGAAGATTTTTTTTCTATAAATCCCCTCAATCCCTCGCAAACCTCTTGGGGGCTGATTGTTTCAAAATCCGTTCGTAGAAGATTACTATTTCAAGAAAGGAACATACCTAACAATTTTCATGCCGGTATGTCTAGATGTTCAAAAACGGAAATATTTATTTATAATGCCCCTTAAGCCCTTACAAAGCCAATGAGGATTGGGGGTCGATTTTCACAAAACCCATTTTGTATCGGATCTCTTCGCCATGAAAGGAAAATGCCTACCAAATTTCAAGACTGTACATCAAATAGTTTAAAAATGGAAATTAATATCTATAACTTCCCTTCCCCCCCCCCCCACACACACACCAACACAATGCCTCTTAAGTTTCAATTTTCACAAAATCCCTTTTGTAATGGATCTCTGCTCCATTGAAGTAACGTGCCTACTAATTTTTAAGCGTTTACGTCTTATAGTTCAAAATTGGAAATATTCAATTATAACACCCCTTAAGGCTCCCCTTGAAAGTCGATTTTTGCAAAAATCTTTTTTGTAGCTAAATTCTATTTCATGAAAGGAGCATACTTGCTTAAGTCCAAGTCTGAAGTCTAATAGTTTTAAAACGGAAATAATTATCTATAACGCCCCTTAAGCCACCGCAACGCCCCTTGGGGGTCGATTTTCGCAACAAAAAAAATCCGATCTTTGCGGATCTCTACTCCATGAAAGGAACATGCCAACCAAATTTCAAGTCTGTCGGTTTAATAGTTCCTGACATATCGTGCTGAGTGAGTGAGTGAATGATTGAGTCGCTTTTCTCCTTTATATATATAGATTGTTGTTTTAATTATGGTTGACCGAGGAGTAAAATTATTGTGGCTAATCGCAGCCAAAAACAAGTACTGATACAAATGAAAGGTTTGCTCAGTTATAATTATATCCGTTCAAAAGAGTTTAATTAGTTAAAACTAAACTACCGTAAAATCCGGCGTATAACGCTCACTTTTAACATGAAACATAAATTTACGGGTGTGCGTTATACGGCGGGTATAAAAAGGAAAGCATTCGAATTAAAAAGAGTGATGAGATTAGAAAAAAATTGGACTTCTACATATATCAAAATGCTCCGTTTACTTAAAAGAAATGACATTCCTTATTATCTTAAAAGGTTGTAGTTCTTGAAGCGTACTATTTTTTCTAAAGCTTGGAATAAAATCTGGAATAAATGACTTCAATACACAAGCACATTTCACACGTATATTTGGGGTTTCTTCCTAAAAAAGGGGTGCTCGTTATACGGCGAATGTAACTAAAAATTTAAAAATACAGCTTCAAAGTATAGGTGCGAGTTATACGCTGGATTTCACGGTTAATTAATCTTTATAAACTAAAGAATCTTTAAGGAATAAAAGATTTTTCTCTCTCATCTAAATGATTGTATTGGTGTTCAAATTCAGTATATTTAAACGAATTTTTCTTTTACTGAACGAAACGCAAAGCGAATGCATTCAGAAAAGATATACATTTTTAGAGTATATTAAAAAAGCGTGTGCGAGATTGTGCACTGTTTATTTAGAAGAAAATACTTTGTGTTTATTTTCATGCATCATTTGGTCACACACGGTAGCAACTCTCGTGATGGTTTATTTAGTGAAACTCAAATGTAAACAGCTAAAAAATGCAACCAGCAACATATACATAATGTAAAAACTGGCGAATCACCGAATTAGTCAAAGCATTCTAAAATACATATTTTCAAGGTATTTTTATGTAACGCTCAGAATTGCATGCAATTTACAAAGTTGATAGTTTAATTAAATGGAATCCGCAAAAAGAAGGCTTGATTACATAAGATCGACAAACAGCTAAATAAACTAATGAAGACTGATATATTTAGCTATTATAGTGAAGTGTAGTAGTAGTGTAACTGCTTCTCAGCTATTTTGTGAATTTCGTGTAAACACAAGAACTTAAATTTCAAGGATTAGGTCTCCTGAAGGTTGCTTCAGAGAAATTCATGACAAAGGACTTACTGTTCGACTTCCACTCACTTTTACACACCTGTTAGCACTTTAATACGATAAAGACAAATTGACTTTGGATTACAATAAGTGGGAGATCTTCCTATTCCTCTATGAATTCATTCCCTAATTCTCGGGGAATTTAAACTATGTACTCGTCACATATACTCCAACATCTGGAAAAGTCCTTGATATGTCACTTCTTATCTGGGCAGGCATCATGTTGAATGCGAACACAATTTCCCACGTCTTTTACAGGAGCTACCTGACTGCTGTAAAGGAAAAATCTTAGAGCCATGTGTCTGCACTTTCAGGGCTGCATTGATCTTAATTTCATATTTATGAACGAAAACATTCATCCTCCGCGTGTTAAGCTTCCTCTTCGGCATACACGTAGACCTCCCGGAACCCATCGTGTGATACAACGTTGGATACAACACGAGTTATATATTATTGTGCACAAGGACAAACCCAGTTCATGAACTTTGATAATACGGTTATGTTTCCGGGTCATTAATCAATAGTATTAAGCTCACCGACGTCTCAGAGACATTTTCTATGCTTCTTCGAAAATTGCAAATGCTACACAAAACCCCAGATACTTTTATGAGAAGAGAAAGTTTCTGGCCTTTATAGCCCAAATATGAGTACCACGTGATCAAATGCGTGCGCAAATTTAATCATTTGCATATACATCTAACCATTATCACTTCTGAAATGTCCATGCCGCTACGTACATTATTTATTGGTGCTACAATTTCACTTTTGAGGAGAGTAGAATAAATCTAAGCATATATATAACTGTTAAGAAGTACATCCAGTAAATTGTACAACTGTTAAGAAGGGACTACATATACCCCTTATAATTAAATTTTTGATTCGGTCTTGTAACCTTACTTTTAGACTTTTCTGTGCTGAAAAACAAATAACACGTTCATACTCGAGCATTATAATGTATGATATTTATTTTTCGTTTTAATTCAGCTTATGAATGGACTAGATTTTATTACAGTTTGTCCAGTCTTCTCTGAATATATCCAATTAAAGGTGAAAACTATGTCTTTTGAACAAGGTGTAGATTGGTTCGCAATAATTATAACTTTACATACTAGAAGAAAGAACAAGAGATGTTTTTTTTATAAACCACTTGGTAAACTATTCTTTTTTGATAACCGTGCATCATTTATTAAAAAAACTGAATAATACTTTTTATTTCCTTAAATTAAAGGTTCCATAAAAATATATAAAATATTCTATAAATTTAGCTCAGATTTTCTAAGCTTTTTATTTTAATTTGACTAAAACTCTTTTACATCAAAAATATCTAAAAATTTGGCATCAATTATTAAAAAAGTACTGTACTTCTTTAAGTAATATTTATATAAAAAAATAGTTTTAAACTTAAAAATTTCTTCAAATTCTAGCATATTTAGAGAAATTAAAAAGAAGAAATTCATGTTTATGTTTCATTAAAATAAAGTACTCCTTTTTGTTTTTCAATAAATTCCCCAACATTTATATTCATAAAATAAAGATTTTGTGTCTATTTTAATATTATAAAATCGCAACTGTTAATAGAATTATTGAAATAAATATTTCAATATGTGATTCTTGGTAGTTATACTTCAAGCATTGCAACTTACCCACTTCCACTAAAAAACATAACGTAATCACTTTCAAATATTCGTGGTCGGAAAGGAATATTAGGTATTTGACTATTCCATTTAAGTATAGCTTTCTTAATTGCAATGATTTGTGACGATGCTAAAAATAAAATAAAAATTAATTGCAATATATAAAATCACAATAAGTATTAAAATATGCATGTTTGCATTTTTTTTTCACAAGCAAAATTCCACAACATAATTGTGTAACAACGATATAAAAATAATATACATTTAATAAATTGTGTTTTTTGGTTATTTAGATTAAGTAAATAACATATAAAAATAACATACACTCTACACAAAATATATATATACACCCAGAAGAAATTCAGCTGCTATCATGAAACTTGGCAGGAATGTAGTCTGGTAAAAGGTATGCAAATGTTTAAAATTTCGACGCCCACGAGACAAGCGCTATGCGCAGATGGAAGAGTTTAAAAGCATGCTTGTTCGTGCCATAAGATTACTCAAACAAATCTGTGAACTTGTATGGACGGTATTATGACTGGAGATGCCTCGGAAATGTATCCGGTGACAGTACGAGCTATTGTCGGACTTTGAGTGAGTGAGTGACTATTAACGTCGCACTGTTCAGCTACACGAGGGCTTTTGGCGACGGACCTCGTAATTTTAACCATTGTCAAGTGATGAGGACGACACCTGAGCTGACCCCCCCCTCTTCTAACTACCATACCACACCAAAGGGAGGACGTTTGACCTCTCGACAGATTTAAGGTGCATCGCTCCCCTACATGGTGGGTCTTCATTGGTAGTGGGCTCGAACTCATGACACGCCAACCAAGATCCGATACCTTGACCACTTGGCTACCGTGGCCATTGTCGGACTTTGAAAGGGGGTGTATAGTAGGCCTCAGAAAAGTAGAATCACAAAAACGAGTGATGATTGTGCAATCATAAGAGCAATCACGTCCTCACCAACACCATCGCTAAAATCGATTCGATGCCCTTTACCACCTCCCAAACATCCGGTGGCATCACGGGAAACCATTCGAAGACAACTGACCGACGCAGGTAACAGGAGACAACGACCATTAAGACGACTATAATTGACCATGACAGATAGTGAGGAGTGGATTTTTTCCGACCTCGGGCAAGCTAGAGTGTTGCTGAATGAAGGTGTGTCATCATCAGCGATGAATCCTGATTCAGTCTCAATGCTGATGACCAGCACATATGCGTGGAGAGGCAGCCAGGCCACGAGTCCCATCTGGCATTAGATGTTGAGAGGCATACGGTGATTACATAAGGTGAGGCAGGGTGGATTTGCTGGGACACTCGATCATCTCTAACGGACCTTCAAAGAAATTTGAAGGGCACGCAGTTACGTAGGAGATTTTTAACATGCTATACTGCCTATGTTACCATGCCCCCAGGTGCCCTTTTTCGACAAAACCACACTTCGTGACTCTCCCCGCAATGTTTTCAAGGATATGACGTACTTCTATGGCATCCCAGGCCACCAGACTTCTCGCCAATAGAGCGCGTCTAGGACGCGCTTTGAAGGCAACTGCCGCCGTCCCGGAATATTGGTGAATTAACTGCCTAGTTGTGCAAAGATAATGGCATGATCTTCAGCAGGAGGTCATAGGTGGTCTCATTGATTCGATGCCACACCGTGTTTTAGCTTGTAGGAGTAGCCAAAGGAGGATTTACGACCAACTGATTTGTAACTTTTTATAAAGTCATATCTTCTTAATAAAACAACCTTTTCTCTTCTGACTTTGTAATCATTTGTTTATCTCTTCATACACTATATTCTTGTCAAGTTTCGTGATAGCAGCTCGTTAATTTCTGGGTGCATATATTTTTTTGTGACAGAGTTTATTTAAGAAGAAAGTTTATTATAAAAAGAATCCTACATTTGTCATTAAAGGTTTATAATTTAAGCTTTTTGTAGAGCAAATATACATTTGAGGTCTATGTAATACTTACAATATCCTTTTTTATTTATTACATAAGGAACATATCTTCTCCATTTTGAATTTGTATCAGAGCTTTGGAAGATTATTCCTTGTCTACCCTGCAAAAATTAAAGGGCGAAATTGAAATTTTGAAATTTATATAAATTATATGAAATTAATAATAGTTCTATAGAACTATTTTTATTCCTTAGAAAAAATAAAAAATAATAATACTTTCTAACATATTTTCAAGTATTCTTTTTCGTCGCATATTTTTAATTTTGTCCAATATTACCAATATAAGAAACATTTGAAATTATTACAAAATAATTTGTCTTACATTAATAGAACAGTTTTAATATTATAACCGTATGCGTCAAATTTATATTTTCTAGCATAGTTTTCAGTAGTCCTTTTTTTCTCGCACAGTTTTAGTATTGTTCAAAAAATGTACAATGTAAGAAACATTTTAAATTACTACAAAATAATTTGACTTCTAATTTAAACTTTATATAACTAAAAAAATTTAATATAAGCACAAAAAGTATATTTTAAAACATTTCATTTTTTTATGCAAATCATGGAGGAAAAATTATTTTCAAAGCATTAAAATCAGTACGGTTTATTATTTTAATATAAAGTAAATATTGCTGTTTAATTCCGTTGGAAATAAAAAATAATAATTTTGCGCATTTTGAGAGGGGGGGGGACATTGCAAAACTTTTTTAAAAACATTTTTTGATCCCATTTTGAGCAATCTGACTTACAGTTTCTCGTTGCCATGGTCTCAAAAGAATATCTCCTCCTTCAAGACCTATAAAAAGTGAAATTGTATTAACCTTTGCACGTAAGAAGGTATATTTTTATGTTTGTGCAGCTTGTGAAATGTGTTATGTTTCCAAAGTAATCAGACACCCGGATAGAAAATAAGAAATTTAATTTACTTCACAAAACCAATGGGATGCTGAATTACTTTTCAATCCAATGTTATCTTTAGTTATATTTTCGAAATGCATCGAGATTTCTTAAAGTTAGAAAAAGATGAAATCCATAAGCAATTTTCTGGAGTAAGCAAATTTTACTTTTCATATGTAAGAAAATTATTCCATCGAACAGAATTCAAATTTAGGCTCTTTTTATACTTTCAGAAGAAATCAGATTAGTTTAACTTACAACTTAATCTATTAACTACCACGCGTCGAATACGCTAAGTGCCCCGGACGGATGTATCCATTTTTCCGAAATACGATTCTTTCCTATGCGCTGCAATCAGTAAAACTATTCCGGTGGTTTTGGAATGCAATAAAATGACCTTGACAACGCGTTTGCGAAGGATTACTTATATCTGAAGAAAATTTGCTTATTTTTGTCTTTTCTTTTCCCTCCAACATGCCGCGTTCGCGCGCCTATGTGAAAAACGGTGATATTGGAAGAGAATCGCGTAACATTTAATCGGCAGTTACAGGGTTAAAATTAGATCCTACCGAAAAAATACGATATTTTGCAGATGTGTTCTTTAAAAAGACACATAAGGAAATATAATTAAAACTTTAATTTATTAGAAACAATTTTTATAAATCTATTGAAAAATGTCTACCTCAATTAGCAAAGCAGAATTTCTAAATGGAGATTTATTTAACAGTGCATTTGTACATTGTAATTGTATTTAATACAATTTACCTATCTCGTGTCTGTTGATTTATTATCACCCAGGTATCTTGGTTTTTATTATCATCCTGCTATTTTCAGAGTGTAACAGATACATAGATCACTATATTTTTTTCTGTTTCTTCAAAACATTCTACTAATTCTTTTTACATAACATGCCCTAATATTACTTTCAAAATCATGAAGCAAATATTTTCACATGTGTAGTAAGAAAAATTTCCTTGAATGGGGGTACTTTCAATTAAATTTCAAATATAATATTTCTCTTGCATATTGCCAAAAGTGGTGTTAATTGTGTTATATTTAATTGCAAATTCTGAATGTTATAAGTAAAAAAAAAACATATTAAGATATTTATTTATTAACATTTATTTTTTAAAAGAAATATTTATATTTTGATGATATTTTCTAACAAAAATAGTCATACCTTTATTGAACATAGGCTCTTTAGAATCCACTCCTGAAAGGAAAAAAAGTAGGTTTAACACAAAACAGAATTGTTTTTCTTATGATATTACATTTCAAAGGTGTTATTTAATCGCATCACTGTGAGAGAAACACATTTCATAAGAGATTTTCCAGTTTCTTAATAACGGAATAATGAGTGGATTTAAATTTTACAAAAATGTATATATTATCTGTCCTAAACGAGTTATCTCGATTAACACAGGGCATTTTTGATGAGTCTAAGAGCTTGGCTTCGAAGGATTTGAATGCAGTCTAGGTCATATTTAGCTGCAGACCCCAGAAGGGGGGGGGGTAATAATAATCACCTGTTAACTCTGCACTTCGTTAAAATAGTTCTATTTGATGTTAGATCACGAGATAATAAAAATAATAATAATAGGGAAAACACTAGCAGAAGCCAACCTTACTCTTCATTTTCTGTTTCATCTTTCGGATTGCAGCGAGACTTTAAAAACAGTAATTCATGCAAAACTAAAATATTTTTTGCTGAGCAGCCAATTTATATTGAAGTTAATAAACAAGGAATTCCGCTTTTTGTGATTCATGTATACGTTCAAGTTTAAATTTGCGTCATTCCATGGCGGAGAAGGTCACACTATTTTTGAGTTTTAATAGTATAGATCATAGGTTCTCAACGTGTGTGATAATCCCCCCCTTCCTGTGGGTGTTTGAGGCTTTCTGGGGGACATTACAAGGCCCAGAGAAAATTAGGGGGCGGTGAGATGGCACGGAGGGGCTTGTGCAGATTAACCAAATATAGTCTAAAAAAAGACTTTGAAAACACGCTGATTATGTACTAACAGAAGTAAACTTTAATACTGTCTACTTATGTTGATTGTATGTATTTAAATCATTTCTATATCACATGTACGAAAATTCACATATTTCGATAGTTCGGGAAGTGGTTGAAAAACTTAAAGATTACATTACATTCAAACCTACATTAAATTGAATGATAAAGTGCATTTTAATTTCTGTAGTGCACGTGTTGTCTTTGTCTGTGAGCAGTAGGAAAGATGTTTCGTCCACTGCATTTCATTACGTATATTATCCAAAAAACATAATTAAATATGTTAACCAGGAATTAACGTGATTTTTTAAAGGCTGAAACTGTCAATTTATATTTATTTTGAAAGGAATAGTACATTACGAATTACTTCTTATCATCAAACTATTATCATACTTATCATCAAACTGTATCATCATACTTGTCTGTATAACATGTGAGCTAAAACTTTTATTCCACTCCCTTTAAATGAAGAAATTCAGTAGCGTTTCAATTCCAACAATATCCTATCCATGAATAAAATATGTAATATAACACAGTTAAATATATTTGTGGCAACAGATTTTTCAGATTCGCAAGTAAAAAAAATTGGGACTTTAGAAAAAAATTAAATTAAAAAATATATTCTATTAGTAATAGGATATTTTTTTAACTTAAATCTTGTTTTCCCCATGCATTATGTACACTCTTATTTTTCTAGAGTGGGAGGGGGTGGTAATGAAATATTTACTAGAAAGGATGGGGGTGTCATTTCAAAAAAGGTTGGGAACCTATGGTATAGATCAGGGGTCGGCAACCTTTTAGCTGTGCCGTGCCAAACCAACCTACCAACATGATTCAGCGTGCCATGCAATAGGAAATATTTGAAACAATTCGATTCCCACGGCAATACATGCAGAGTTAGGGAATAGGGGTCAAAAATACGGATTTAGACGTTAATTATGCATCATTTAAATATATTTATTGACAAAAATATACAACATAAAATATAACTATTCCTCCGATATAAATAAAAATTTAAAACTGTACACATAAATATGTATCTCTTAAGAATTTTTATTAAAACAAGGAGTAAACGTAAAATATATGACTATTCTTCAATATAAATAAAATATAAAATTGGGCGTGTATAATGCATTTTTAAAAATATTTATAAAATTAGAAATAAACAACATAAAATATAAGTGTTCATGCAACATAGTTAAATAAAAAATTAAAATTTCAATGCGAACCTTGACCTTGCAGAGCCCTACTTAATGTCGCAATATCTGGGGTATAAATTGTGACTTTCAAATTGACATAGAATTCTAAATGTTCAGCTGTTAATCAATTTCTTTGGACTCAAAATATACTTGTATTTCATGAGAAAAAATTTGTTCACATAGATAGGTGGAACTCAAACGGGAATTGTTTGACATAAAAATGTAATTTCCTTTTTATATCCAGAAACAGCTCTTTCTAAAACTTCACATTTCTCTTTAGAATTCGTAAATGTGACCTGGTGTTTCGTTTGAAAATGTCTTTGTACACTTGACATACGACATACAACACTTTCGCGACATGGCATACATACAGAGCGATATTTTTGTTGAACGAATCCAAATTCGTTCATCCAAGAACCGTGAACACCAAGTTTTCTCGTTTTACTCGCCGTAACTATGAATTGTCGCAATAATTATTCAAAACAATACAAGTTTTCACAATAAAACTAACAACGTGACAAAGTTATAAGTAACCTAAAAATAACAACGTGCATCAAACTATATTCAACTTTCGACTGTAATGTGGTACTCAATATTAGTATATAGGCACGTCTAATCGAGAACATTAGAAGAATATGACAAAAAAAAATAGTGATCTAATATATATTTATTTCTATTAACTCTTGATTCACACCAAAAGAATAAAATAAAATAATTGTATTATTTCTTAAGCACACATACATCTCTCAAAAAATTGTAGTTGCTCTTCATATATATTTAAAAGGGCATTTGATATGAAATTAGATTCCCTCCCCGTACCGAATTATCCCACGAGCAACTTTTTCACCAAATTCATTTTCAATCAAAATTAAATATGTTGATAGAATAACAATTTTTATTTATCATATTTCCGCTGCAAAAAGTTTGTTAAGCAGAATTTTGATTTATACCTAAGACATTTGTTCCTTCTTTCGTCGGTGCCGAAGCTTTTGGTGGGTAAAGGACGAACTACTTTCTTTTTTTTATTCACTGAGCAGTAATAGATGATACTTCATTGCGCAAGTATTACGCAATAGATTGGATTTGAGTAGAATATATAACACTAATAATGAGTAACATTTAAACACACAAAATATGTTTTCTTTTACATAAAGCACACAAACTGCATGCAAGCTGATTCAGCAGAATCGTTTTATGGCAGAGAACTGAAAGTAAGAAATAAAACTTTTATATAAAAATGTGTGAGGCGTTGAAAGAGAGAGCGATTTAGCTTTATCTTATAATTTTGTAGAGAGAGTGGTGGCGTGCCATTGAGAATTGCTTCGCGTGTCATAGGTTGCCGACCCCTAGTATAGATCGAGGTTGGGCAAGCTGTAGCCCGCCACTACAGTCAGCAAATCCGCATTGAACTGCTCATATTGATATTGCTCCTGAGGAACTACCGCTTAGACGTATTAACTTTCAGTCAGATGATCACAGTGTGAAGAAAATGTTTAATGACATGACAATGACTTTTACAAATCTTTACTGAAAAAATTTAATGTCTGAAGAAATTTGCTGGGAAAATTTTCTCTATGTTTGGGTCAACATATATTTGTAAGGACTATTTTTCTCGCGTTACCATCAACAAAATGGAAATGGAAATTCAAGTTGGTGGACATTAACTTGCAGGCTGTGATGGAAATTTCCACAAGCAATTTCACTTCTAATTTCCGAAAAATTGTAGTAAATTAGTAAGGAACATTTGTTTCACATTAAGGTATCCGACTACCCTAAAATTCTGAATTTTGCCAAAACTCGACAAATATTTTTATGATTTTATTTTATAGACCATCTTATCGGCTTTATAATAATACCAAATTTATTATTTTCCGTTCTCTAGAACAAAAAGTACAAATATTTTAGTAAAAGTAGATGACATTACTTTAAGCAAGATGTCTACTTTAAAACGCGTTATACTCGATATGTGTTTTTTTTTAAATGCTCAAACGGGGACAGAGCGAATTGCTAAAAAAGTTTTGAAAATCATTTATCAATCACTGTTTTATTACAAAATTTTCAGTTCCTTATGTTAATATAATCACTGCTATTTTGAGCAATTTTCATATAATAACTAAGATAAAGTGCTTTAATTTTTGTAAACATTAGAATATATCTTATCCTGAAGATCATTTCAAAAATGAATAACATAGTAATACATCGGATTTGAAAAATTGAAAATTTATTTATAAACTTTTGGTACAGAATGGGGCCCGTTTATGCTATTTTTTGTAAATTTTGACAACTTTTTTCCCATTTTAGAAAAATAATTTTTTTTCTCTTTTAAATTTTAGCATATTTACTTAAAATGTGCTAAACAAACCTAAAAACCTAAAAAGAAAGTCCCTTGTCTCCATTTTTTAAAAAAAAGCTGTCGCAAGTTGTCAGATACCTTAAATGGGTTCTGAAACTAAATATACTTGTAGCTATAAATGATATGAAATTAGCACAATAAATTAATTGAAACTGCCATTGTTTTACTTAACTTATATTTATTGATTTATATATATGGTACAGTTTATGTATTTTCCGAGATGCTAAGCTAACTAATGAACGGAATTATTTTAAAAAGGTGCAGCTCCAGCATTTCCTGCTTCCACAATGTGGTCCTAGAGTCAAAACAATTGCCCAAACTTAGTATTGATAAATAAATGAAGTTATAAAATTATATAAACGAGGTGCTTAATTATTTATTAAGATATTAAAAATGATTTATAAATTCCGTGTAAAAATTTAAGTAAGGGAAAAAGACATTTAAGTAACTCTTAAAAATTATAGATCCTTATCTACTAGTCTTACGTTAAAATAGTTTCCTTTGTTTAAAATTTTAAAAAATTCTGATTACATCTATATCTTTTTACGTATTTTCATTCATTTATAATCAACGTGAAATTATAACTATCTTTAGTTTTCAAAGAAATCTTTTCAGGAAAAATTATCCAAAAAATATTTCCTTAATCCATTTTACATAAATAAAGCATGCTTCGCAAGGAACAAAACTTATTTGAACCAATAATCGCATATTGGGATATAACATGCTTAAAAAATTGTCTTTTTGTACTGTATAAATGCTCATCAAATAAATATTTGCAGTTCAATGTAGAAAATGCACTAGTGGCCTATAAAAATTGCAATCAGGGTAAAAACTAATTATATTTATCAGTAGCGCACACAAAATTTTTTCAAGGGGTCGAAAGTCCCCCAATTCGTATCATACCACAAGACAACACCAATTGATTCTCCTAATTTTGTCTATTTTGTTAACAAAAAACAGTACAAAATAAATTATTGAATTAATAATTAGCATTAATTAATAAAATAAATTGTTAATTACAAGTACTTAATTAAATTTTACATTATATATATAGGATTATCATCAATCGAAAAAAACTCAAGGGCTTTCGGGGGGGGGGTGTCCAGACCCCTAGGATACCCCCTTGTGTGCGCCACTGATAATTATTCATATACGTATTAACCCTAACATTCGCTCAAAGTTATTAATGGGCAGGGACGTTTTAAGGCATGGGCCTAGGCCCAGGGCCTCGATCACAATGGGGACCTCATCTCGTTCTCGATTCAACCTTTATAAGATCATGATTCGAATAATTTATATGTTCAAATGTTTTTTCCGGTTGTATTCTCTGAAAAGCTGGGTATTTCGGACGATATATCAACTGGCTACATGGGATGACTGTCGTCCATGTAAAGGTCTAGGCTTACCATCATATATCAATAATTACTCCTTTAAGTCAAAAGGTGGCAGTTGGTCGAGCCGGTTTGTGATATTGTAAGTCATGTAGGGGTTATTGTTTCGGGTTATTGTTTGTAGGAGTATTTGACAACGTATGCTATGTATTGTCTAATTTAAAGGATCATATGTGGGGTCTACATTAATGTAGGGGCCCAGGGCCTACTTTTACGCTGGGGCCCATGACCTCAAGAAATCTTAAGATGTCCCTGTTCCTGAGGTTATAATTAAAGGTGTGCAGGATTACATATAAACAGAAAACAAAAATTACATTTTGTAACAAACCATTGTGTCGACATCGACCTCTAGTAGACAATTGAAGAAGCCGTTCAGTGAAGGTGTGGCTGTCTGACTGTCGACCCATGAGCATCGAGTTGAAACTGTGCCCCGTAAGATAATATATTTTTTTTATATTCTTAAAGATTGTGCTTTCCGTAAAAGTTAAGTTCATTTTACCTTTAAATATTAAATTTCTTAAATGTGTATTTTTGCGCTTTTAAATTTTCTATTAAACTCATTACCCAAAGATATTTGGTGTCCGATTGCTTATCATAATTTTAAGGGCGACCATATTTTTTTCTTGCTGCAACATAAAATGTGCCGAGCTACATAAAATTCATGTAGGCATTGAGTATATTGGAAAAGTATATTTTTACTTAATTATGCATTACATAGGGATATAAAATTTTAAATCAAAACGTGTAAAAGTAATAGCTACCTTTTTCTGGTCTAACTAAGTCAACATTATCAATTTGAAGTACTGCAAGGAAAATAAATATATTGAGCTTCGATAAAAATAATTTTGTATTTTATTCTATGATAAAGCAATATTTTTTTATCTTTAATTAATATCTGCCATTTTTTTTTTAAACTTACATTTACTAAACTCTTCGAACTGTCCGGTTTCGTACAATTTTTCCAAGTAATCTGGTTCAACATCTATAAAAAAAACAGTTATATTTCAATATTTTAAAGTAATTAATTAGAAAAAATACAGAGGAAAAATTTACTTATTTTTGTTCTAGTAACTAATGTATTTAATATTCTGTTTTTGTCCAGGGTTTTAGTAGAGTAAGAGGCTTTATGTAAAATACATTGCAGATAATTAAGATTCTTCAGAAAATAATAATAAATTTTTCATTTTCCATTCTCCAATTTAATGTAACGCATACTAACTTTAATTTAAAATTATGGAGAGAGAGATTCAATACTTTCCTTAATGTTTTATTTTTTTCTGTTTCATTGGTATTAGGAAAAATATGTGACGGTTATGCCTTTATAGAACTCAGTATAAAGTATAATTCACGTCTATATTATGACTGTATCTCTCTTTCAACAAAATGGGCATAAAATAATTAGAAAACGTTTTTAGAACTATAAAACACCTGTAAATTTGACACCTGTCTTTTTTTATTTTTAAATAATTCCCTCTAAATTAATTTGTCATTTTAAAAGCCACTGTAATCATAACTCAAGATATATTTAGAAATTGTATAGGTTAATGTTAGTAAAAATTTTAGAAAAATATTTAACACATTCCAGTATTTTTTAACATATTCTGACAGATAAGGACAGATATTATTAAGAACCTACAGAAATGAAATTTTGAGTATGAGAATTTCTGTACTCAGTTGGAAAAAAAACAATAGCTAATTGGCATAGTATTTCTTTAATTCAATATGTATAGTAACTAACCTAAATTATGTGAATTGCTAAAAAAATTCCCAAGCACTCATTCATACGAAGCAGAAATGTGCTTTCCCTAATACACTGCTGGCCACCGTAAATGCAACACCAAGAAAGACAAGAGATAGCACAACAAAATTTATTTTGTAGATAACATGTTGACCAAGTATCAAAGGATTAAATTTATAGACTTCTGTGAAGTGTGGTTCCTGCCAGAATCAGTAGCCAGAGTAGCCGCCATTGTTGAAGATCACCGCTGGCACACGCCTCAGCATTGATTCAAAGAGACTTTGGATGTGTTCTGGGGGTACAGCAGACCAAGCAGCTTCCACACGTTGCCAAAGTTGATCTGGTGTGGCAACTGGGGTGTAATCTGGGTCAATCGTTGAGCAACCATGGACCACATGTTTTCTATCGGCGAAAGATCCGGAGAGCGAGCCGGCCAGGGAAGCAATTCAATCTGGTGATTGACGAAGAACCTTTGGACAATGCGTGCCACGTGTGGTCGCGCATTATCCTGTTGAAATATGGCTGTGGCCAAGCCCTGAAGGTAAGGAATTACAATTGGCTCCAACACCTCGGAGATTTAGCGCTGGCTGTTTAAAGTACCGGCAATGCGTACTAGAGGAGTGCGAGAGTGATATCCAATACCACCCCATACCATAATACCCGGTGCAGGACCAGTGTGGCGGTGCATAACGCAGCTGTTCAGCATCCTCTCTCCACGGTGTCTCCAGACTCGAATCCGACCATCGTGGTGTTGCAGACAGATGCGTGACTCGTCAGTAAAGACATCTTCATTCCATTCTGCCGCCCACATCCTTCTTTCATCGCGCCATTGGCGGCGGAGACGTCTGTGGTTCTGCGTCAAGGGTAGACCAAGCAATGGACGTCTTGCGGACAGACCACTCTGCTGTAAACGGCGTCGAATGGTACACGCAGACACTGAATGATGCGTTACAGACTCAATGTGTTGTGCTATGGTTCGTGATGTGACTGAGCGATCCGTCACTGCCATGCGCACAATTTGCCTGTCCTCACGTGAAGTGGTGCACTGAGGTGGATGCGATCGACCACGTCGGTCCGTCGTACCCTCCTGCATCCAACGGTCACATATCCGCATTACAGTTGTTTGGTTTCGTCCAACACGACTACCGATTTCCCTGAAAGATAATCCACAATCTCGGTAGGCCACTATCCTTCCTCTGTCGAACTCGGATACTTGATCAAAAGCTGATCGCTGTTTTCTACGAGACATAACTGATCGTTTTTTGAAAAAAAAACCATGAAAAACACAATTGCCGAACTTGAAATCGTCGAAATCTCCAAGCCTTAAATAGTGCTTTGAGGTGGCGCCACAGGCGTGCGTGATGTGTGTCTGCGCTGAAATTCTAATCATTTGCATATCTCACCTCCGCTAATGCATGTTGTAAATTTCATGTTATTTGCGTGCTTCCTTCAGGGTGTTGCATTTATGGTGGTCAGCAGTGTATTTAAATCAAATGAATATTTTGTTTCATGATATGAAGTTAAGCATTAAACTTTATTTTCTTGGATTTGTAATCAAAAATGTTGTACTGGACAGTAAGCTATTATCATCTTAAGATAATTGTAATACTACTAAATTGAAGCTTTGAAGGTTTACTAGGTATCTGAGACATGCTTTGGTTATAAAAGTATTAATTTTTAATTTAAGTTGACAAGCATTCATTAATTAAAAATAAAAGTATAAAAAATCTAGGAAGCATATGAATTAAAAAGTAAAGCGTTTCGTATAACCTTTTTTTTCCATTTTGTATAATATCAATATGTTTGAAAAGCAATGAACTTTAACAAATTAAGTCTTCAAGTCTTTTTTAATTAATTAATGGCGCCTTTTTAGAAAAAAAAATTTTTTTTTACTTATAGTTATTTAAAGATAGTATAATGTTCTCTAAATATACGAATAATATATTTTATATGTACGAAAATTACCAAATACTTTACCACTAAAATATTTAGTGATAACTACATTTTGTAATGATATAAAGCTCAAAAAAATATTTAAACTAATACCTGATATAAATTTTCAGCTACAATTTAGTTATTTACCAAGCAAATAACATATGCTTTGAATAACAGAAACATGTGCATTCTACAAATTAATTTTTTTAAAAAAACAGATGTTTGTAATTAAAAAAATTAAAATATTTAATTAAAATATCATCTGCGCTTACTCTTCATGTTTTCACCGTATTCTTTCTGAAAATTAGATTAATATACATCATTTATTCAGATAATTATAAACTAAAAGAAAACTTACATTTATCTTTTAAATCTTCCGTTAATGAAGAAATTGCACCTTGGATTACTTGCAAAATAAAACATGATAAAAATATTACCGATCCCATGACCTGAAATGATGTTAAAAAACGATAACGAGATTAGTATGAAGATAATGTTTTACTTGAAAATGAATAAGAAATTGCGGATACCAAAAATGCCAATTAAATTATTGTACATTCGTACAGGAATTTATCGAGTAGGTACAATACTCGAAAATTGTCTACTTAAGGTTTCCGACTACCCTAAAACTGTGAATTTTTCCAAAAACTGACAAATTGTTTTACGATTTTATTTTATGGGCCATCTTATTAACTTTATAAAAATACCAAGTTTATCATTTTCCGTTTACTAGAACAAAAACTACAAGTGTTTTAGTAAAAGCAGATAAATTTTTTCTGTAAGTTCTGTATAATAGTAGAATTGGTTTAAACTTCAGATTTATCGATACTGTTTTATTACAAAATTGACAGTCCCTTATGTGAATATAATCACTGTCTTTTTAAGCATTTTCATATAGTAACCGAGATAAAGTGCTCCAGTTTTTGTAAAAAAGAAAATATCTCTTATCCTGAAGGTCATTTCAAAATTGAATAATATAGCAACACATTAGATTGAAAATTGAAAATTTGTTCATAAACCTTTGGTGCAGAATAGGCCGCGTTTATGCTATTTTTTGTCCATTTTAACCTATTTTTTCCCATTTTAGTAATAATAATTTCTTTTTCTCTTCTTAATTTTAGCACATTTTTCTTAAAATGCACTAAACAAATCTAAAAATAACAAAAAAATCCCATATTTCCTTTTTTTTAAAAAAAAAAGTTGTCGCAACCAGTCGGATACCTTAATTTATTACAGATTTAAATAAGATATTAAACTCATATGCTTCGTTTTTAACCAGTTAACTGTAATTGACGACTATACTCGACATGGAGAGGTTGCAGGATTTTGTGACATGACGAGAATACTCGGCATGCGTAAAAAGTAGCGACCATTGGCTATTTAAACTGTAATTTTTGAGAAAAACAAAACATATTTTCAAATTTCAAGCTGTTTAAAATATTTTGAGGCCAGATCTGAGTAAGACAAATAAATAAAAAATATGAAAAGTTTAAGATGAACTCATGCGTCACCATATGCACTGACTGAAAAAGTGTATAAGTTAGCATAACGAATTTATTTCTGTGCGATGATAATGTTTTTTAGATGTTAGCCTAAAACAGGCAAAGGCAAAACTTGGTAAGTTGGTTTATAATAGGGTTTCTACAGGTAGGGTCAGCCATGGTACCAATGCGTGAAGCCGAAAAGGCGCTGAGCTCATTGACAGCTGTCAGTACGAAATTACCTAGCAATCGAGTGGCGTGAAGGCCAATTGTTTGATGTTACAACCATAAGCTGACATTAGAGTAATGGTCCAATGCAATGCTGCCTAAAAAGCAGCTATTTTCTTAGGGTGGAAAAGATAAAGATGCTTTCTGGTAAGAGGACTTTGACCAACCCTACAACACCTACTCCAGAAATTCCGTACTGTCAAGACAGGTAGAAAATACTTTATCAGTAAAGAATAAAATATAAATCTCTCAGTGTATGCTTAGGTTTTTCATCCGTCAGTGGCGCGACGGCCAAGGCCTTCTGTGCCCAAATCAGTATACGTAACCTTGGGCCCTGAGGTGCATTAGCAGATGTTCTGATAAGGTGGTAAGTCTGATGCAAAACCCCCAGTGTTAAACTCTCAAGCAATCTCGGTACTCATTTATCAACCCACTGAAGGGATGAAAGGCTGAGTCGATTTTGCCCAACCCGAGATTTGAACCTCGGATCTGTGGTATAGAAGCGTGATGCTCTACCACTCAGCCACTGGGTTTTCGTTAAGTAAGTAATAGTAATAAAGTTGGCAATTTTATAAAATATACACAGTGACACAGTGAGATTGACTAATATACTCGTCATAGCTCGATTTCCGTGACACACGGGGACGACATATATCCTCTTACTGAATGGTGCTGCGTAGATTTCTTAAAGTTATCTTTTCACCATGATTATTGCATTTTTACTGTTCTGAGTTAAGAATTATCCAAAAAGGGTATGTGTACCCCATCGGCACTTAATGTGATACTTTGCGGTATGCCAAAGAAGTAGGCTCACGATCACTGTGAAAATTTAAATATTTTGCTAAAAATATAAAATAAATATTGGAAAATTTCCTTGACAAAAAATGAGATCATAACTAATAGCTTCAAATAGATAAATACTTTTATTCGTTTAAATTTATGTCATTCTTTTGAAAATACACCACACAATAAAACTTATACTTCTGAAATAGATGTTTATTAGAAGCTTCCTCCGATTGGACAGCATAAAACAAACCAAAATGAAATAGACTAAATTTAAAAATTTAACTTTTAACGTAGATGCCGTATTTTGTAAAGAATAGTTTAATTAAATCTTAAAATTTAAGTTATATGTAATACTTCAATTCTAAAACACTCAATGTAACTAATTAAGTTTAACATTTCATCTTTGATAATTATTTTACACAATATTAATATGATATTTTTAATAGCATTGACTACAATATGGAAACATCTTTTTAAGAAAAAAAAACAAAATTAAATAAATATATTTGACAGTTCTTTTAAAAATGGGGCATTTAACATCTGATTTCATTAATTTTAATTAAAAAGATCAAATATATCATGCATACCAGTTAAAGAATTAAACAGTATGTCAAACGAAAAATATTACACACTATAATCAATTCACCCGTGCCTTACTATTAAGTAAATAAATATTTAATACATTACCTATAACTTAAAAATTCCTTTTCTTAAAGTAAAGAAATCAATATAAAGTTTTACTCCAAAATGAAAATCGTTTTTTTTTTCTAATTAATATCATAAATTAAAGTGACTTATCTTTTTGTACATTATTTCATCACACTGAAGAAAATCTATGCAATTCAGCTTATTTTATAGTAAACCATATTGATTGAAAATACATAAAATACGTCATATATGTGTATATAAATTGCGTTCTTTTCTAAAAAAAAATGTTTTCCAGGTGCGAAATATTAGAACAAAAGACAAGATTGGCACGTTTATGAAAGGATTGAAGGCTACGTTGTTACTTTGTATTGCTTCAACAAAACCTTTACATATTGCTTAATATTAATGCGTTTTTAACAGATGCTGTGTATTTTTGCCCAGAAATCAAGTTCAACACTTATAAGTTCATATCTTTGAAATGTGAAATTGAAATTTGAATTGACTGGAAAGATATGAATCACAAAATTTTACACTTTGAGATTATTTTGAACTTAAAATAAACGAGTAAGAAATTTCATTGTAATGAATGTATGTTCTCATATAATCCCAATTTATATTATAAATATGTATTATATGTATTACAGCTCGCTTAACTAGTCTGTATCTCAACTGGATAATTTTATTTAAGAAGGAATTTTTTTCAGTTTTGCTACCTTCTTGGAAAAAATACCTCTACTTAAAGATAAGTATTTCCTACCTAGAGCTTTACTTAAATTTCATTTTTACTCCTGAAAGCACATCCCCTTTCAGTTCCCATCTGAAGTTAGTAATGTGCTAACTGACGATTTTTCAGATGAAGAAGTCCTAGCAAATAATCTGCTGGATGTTTCGTTAGATTCTTAAGCTAACGATCAAGAGACTGAGCAAGACTTGAGGTGCAGTCGATCATGTTAAAAAATACAGTATTTCCTACCCCAGGATACAGTGCTTTAAGAAACATTCAATAGAAATCTCACTAAAAATGCACAACATGTAATGAATTTTTGTGTATTAATGAAAAGAGAAAACCTGTTTCTTTAAATATCATCAAATTAAGTTTATATGTAAAAGCTGTTTTTATGTGTAAAAAAATTAAGTAAATATTAGAAATTTTATAATCTTTAAGAATAAATATTTTGTGCTGTAAAACATTAGTCTTCTCTAGTTATTTAGCATTTTTAAGAGTTAAAACTACGTTAAATAAATTATAGTTTTAAGAAAACTAAAAAACAACCTTTTATAGTTAATCGAACTAAGTTGTAACTTAATAGCTTAGTCGCCAAATCTGGAAATGGGATCTGAAATTAGACGCCAGGTGCGGTAAATGGGAAATGGCTAATCCTGATGATCCTGATCAAGACAATGGAACAAAATTATTACATTATTGTATTGTCATCGGTCCTGGATAAGTGAGCAAAATTTCGAATTAATCTGACCTTTTTAAGTGGGTAAAAATTGAGTTCAAAGATTCCGTTACATACAAGTGAAACTTATAAACGGGTATTAAAAACCATTCGGTCTTTTCGTATTATGTGAATATCTTAGAACTTTGTTTACTAACAGTACTTTAAAGTACCAATTTAATTTTTTAGCTCTAATGGATTAAATTTTCTAAAGTTGAGAATTTTATTTATGTATATCCCTTAAATTTCAATGTAAGGATTCGAAAAAAATATTGCATGAAAAAAATTACAGTCAATTATAATGCGATAGGTAAAGAATTAATTATCGTATATTTTGGTGTATAACACGCGCCTGTACTTGCAAACTGAATTTTTTAATTTTTAGATATATTTGTCGTATAACAAGCGCCCTATTTTTACGAAGAAATCTGTAATATACGTGTGAAATGTTTTTATCTTTTGAAACCTAGATATAATCAGTGAGTGGATAACAAAAGCTTTCAATGAAAACAAACCCGAAGTAGTCAAAAAGTTATTTAAAAAATGGAATACATCTAACAATCTAGAGGGAAATGAAGATGATTATTTCTTTATGGATCAGAGTAACTGTGATGGTGAAAAGATGAAACAGAATTCGATGATGTGCCTGAAGATATAACGGAAGACAAATATAAAGAATATATCATGTTATTCAATCATGAAAGCTCATAAGGTGTGTTATATCGTTTAAATAAAAAGCATTAGGTGTAAAATGTGCAGAAATCTACTCTTTTTGCACTCATCTTTTCTTTATTTTTAAGGATATCATTTTTATATCCAGAGTATAACACCCGCCCGTAAATTTCGATCTTATTTTTCAAAGTTAAAAGTTCGTATTATACCCCGGAATATACGGTACTTATTCCATTCAGTTATTGTGTTTTGATTGAATTTATTGATCATAATCACTGATAAATTTTTAATTCCCTTTCATTCAATGAAACTATAAAAAAATTTTAGTTCGATTCAGTATAGATTTTAAAAACTCCACGTAATTCCGTATTTTTTCAACCCAAATTAAATTCACAATTTTTTTCGAAGAACAAATATTGAATTATCATAGTCCTCATTCAATCGAGGTTTTAAATTAATTCTGTACTTAATCATAATTTCTAGGTTTTATCCAGATTTAAAAAATTTTCCTAACTTTTTTTTTAAATAGGGATTTTATTTGAATGAAAAATAGCATATGATCGATACTTAACTGTAAATGTTTTAGTCTACAATCAAGTGCCAATGACTGTTTTTAATTGCTATGTTCTTTAACAGTTTTCGCGATGTCTTATTCATATAAAAACTTTGAAATATGTTCTATTTACTATACATTAAATCCAAACAATTTATTTTTTACTGACCAAACTCTAAACTATTTCGCACTCGATAATAATGATGTCAAAACAAATAAAAGAGAGCAAAACATGAATTCATAGGAAAAAAATTGTAAGCAAAAATCCTTAATTTAATAATCCTGTTTTTCAGATGAGTGAATATTTTTTAAAAAAAACTTATATATATATATATAATTTGTGTTTCAAATGAAAACAACTAATATTATATTGACATATTTACTATGCATTCTTGATTAATATGTATTATCAAAAATATTAAAAAAAAATTGGGTTTTTTTCCCTTAAATTTTTACTAAATTCTATCTTTTATCTTCTTCA
The DNA here is from genome assembly GCA_019973975.1 of Trichonephila clavata. Classification (NCBI taxonomy): domain Eukaryota; kingdom Metazoa; phylum Arthropoda; class Arachnida; order Araneae; family Nephilidae; genus Trichonephila; species Trichonephila clavata. The sequence goes on along the minus strand of BMAO01025077.1, from coordinate 132,405 downwards.
TACTAAATATGAATATACAACAACAGCAGCAGCCTCCTTTTAAAAATTCACAACTTTAATGAAATGAATCCTGACGACAATTTATCTTTCATTTGAGAAAAGGGATTTGACAGGATATAATGTACTGATCTTTTTTGAGGATTTTTATAAAAAATATCCTTTTAAATAAACTTCAAGACATCAATTTCAATTTAGTACAGCTTAAGCTGATGTATCTTTATTTATTATTTGTTTTTTATTTTATTTTATTTTATTTTATTTATTTATTTATTGGTAAAAGATTATTTGTGAATTTAGGATAATCAAATCTTTAGTAGTTTGTAAATTGTTCAGGAGTTTTTTTAGTTTTATTTTTAAATTTTATTATGATTTAAATAATGGTTTTGTGACTTTTTATACTTCAGATTTAGAGAATTTTTCTTAGATTTATTTATTGATTTATGCACTTATTCGATAACAAGATTTGGATGACCTTGTTTTTTGAAGCGAAATTAACTGAATTTGTCAGATCAATTTCCAATTTTCCCAATTCGTCAAACAATTTCTTCATTATCAATGCCCAATATTTTTCGTATGCGATTTCTGAATTCAATAATGATTGATTCAAAAATAATGAGACTGATTTCAGAGTATTATAAATTTTTATTGAATTAAGTTACTTACACGAAATTTTCAATGCGGTTTCCTTTAGCATTGTACACTTTATGTAAACGTTTAGACCAGGCCAAAAGAGCTTTTCCAACCATTTTTGGTTGCATTTCTGCAACGTTCTCTGATTAATTTTTGAAGAACTTGTGCAAAGTGTTCTTATTTTACTTCTATTTAATCGTTTCTAAGTATCCCCATAAAAAATAATTGTAAGGAATACAGTCAAGGGATGATGGTAGCTATTTTTCCCAAGACGAAGAAAGTTTTTTTTACCTTTCAGCCATTTTATACTTGATTTTGCAGTATGACTTGGTGCAGAACCTTGGTGAAGAACAAAGTTTCCTTGATGGTCGAGAATTTTACTTTCTTTGATCATGTGCTTAAAAACTCAATTTTGATAGTATTTAGTATCAATTTTAACCTATGATTTCACAAAAAATGGTTTTGTTAAGTCTTGAGAGGCATTTTTATCCATGCCATACCACCTGACGGTCAACTAACTTGCCTTTTGAAAAACAGCTGCATCTTTGCTACGCTTTTCACGTGAAATATATTGTGTCTTTTTTTTTTTGCGAGTTGTGGATGTCAGATGAAACAGAGCTTCATCAGAAGTTATCTATGTTTTCGTATCTACTTTTAATACAGAGAGCATTAAATACAGAGAGCAAGAAGCAAGTTCTTTTTTTCTTACGGTCTTTGCAGACATTTGAGGACAGATTGGTTTACTTACTTTTTTATAGCCAGTGTTATCTGACGACTAATTGTCAATTATGATGCCTGTAATTTCTTTACTAAAGTTCTTTGAGGCAGAAGAATTTCTACAACGATAAGTCTTCTCAGCTTTCTTTTTTTCTTTTTCCCCAAGGCTTCTTTTTCGTCCACATATTTTTCCAGGTGTTTGCCAGTCAAATGTTATTTCTTTTTCAAGTTTAAATAATAATCTATAAGAAAAATGTCTTTTCTGATTTTTAAATGCTGTTTTTACAGCAGAATTTGAGCAATCATCATTCAAAAGCTTTTAAAAATTTGTTTCCGGTTTGAACATTTAATTTCAAAATCATAATTAACTCTCATAAATAAAAATAGTTAGATTGGTTATTTAAACATTTCATTTTTAAAATAAAACTGATAATAAGGCAATTAAAATCTACCAAAAATAGCTATATGCTTTTAAAATTGGTCACACTAATTGTGAATCAACCTGCATTAGCACATCATTACGACACATTAACAATTTGTTTCTTAAACATCTTTCAGACATTTTGTGATAATTAAGAAGTTTTCCTGGGGGCTTATATTGAAAACTTACAGCCCCTCTTTTAAGAAAAGGATATTTTTTCTCGTTTATAAAGAGGCGATAATCATGATTTATAGTTACATTTTAGTGACAAAAATAATTTATCTACAAAATAACATTACATCATTAGTGAAATTAAAGACTAAGAAAGTATTTCTGACACAAAAAGAATATGCTTCAAAAATAATTTAATCCCAAGCATATACTAAATAAATTAAAAGTAAAAAACTTTTTAAAAATAAACTTTTATTTAAATGCGCTAAAAAGAATTAAAAAAACTTTTCTTAGTTAACTAAAATAAAATAAAATAGAACCTTTAAAATTTTTTTACTACCAAGTTATAACGTCATTACACAATTTATATGATATAAAAACTAATCGCGATATTGAAGTACTCGCATTTACTTAGTTTGAAAATTTTAAAAAATTGAAATCAATCAGATCAAGTTATTTAATTTATTTGTTTATTTACACAGGTAGACAACCTTTTATATCATATAAAGTGTGTAATGACGTTATAAGATGATAGCAAAAAAAAGTTTTAACAGGAAAAGTTTATTTTGTTCTTTTTAGAGCGTTTAAATAAAAGCTTGTTTTTAAAAAAGTTTTTTTACTTTTAATTTATTTTTTTACTTTTTAATTATCGCTGGACAGGTTTTTCAGTCTGTTCATCTCATTTAACGCATCATTGTTGGAAGGTCGTTTGCCGGTTAATTTTGATCAGTCTAGCTAAATGAATTCTCGCAAAAAGGTATTAGTCGAAAACACCATTTTTTTTTCATCCGTAACTTTTAAGCAATTTTTTTCAATCTTCATAAAGATCTCAGATAATATTGTTCTACACACGAAAAAAAAGTTTCATGAGATTATCTTCATAAACAACGAAGTTATTATATGTTTAACTAAAAAAATTTTGAAAAGACGTTTAAAAAACGTTTTTGCGTTTTATTTTTTAAATGACTGATTCTAAAAGATCAAAGCATGAGCTGCTTTAGTACGGAATGTCGATTCATTTAAACGAAAAAAATTCATGAGCAAAGATTTAGACATCATTTTTATAAAACTGCATCGATTTTGACTCATTTAAAGAAATCGCAAAAAATAAAAATGATATTATTTTGTAAAAAAAAGTATCACATCGTGGTGAAATAAATAATCTTTCTGATTCTGTAACTATTTTTTGTCTGAGTTTCATAGAAAAATTAGATCGCTGCTTTAAAAACATCAAAACTCCAAAAAAAAAATTCCCCTCATCTTTTTTCATTTTCCGTCGCCGAGCACAGCGGAATAAACAGCCCACAGGGGTAAAATAAATAAGCATTTTAAGATTTTTAACTAATATCTCTTTTTAACTAATTGCATATCGGATAATAAATGGTCAAAACATGCATTGTCGTCCAAGCTAAACGTGTATACAAAATTTCAGCTCAATCGGCCGAAGATATCAGCTTCAAAATTGAGTTACAATCCACCCGAACAAATTACATTGCAAGTTCAATAAAAGCTTGTAAAAAATTATGCATTAAGAAAAATTTGCTCCCCTATTTTATTTTAAAAAATTATTGGAACTATGTACAACAGTGCTCCTCAAAATTTTGCGACCCAATTTTCAATTATAGTTTTCATCACCCTCTATACAATAATTCATAATGTAAACTTAGTTAGTGGAATGACCCCCTCCCCTCCATACATGATGTACATAGACTCTAAAGCTGCAATACAACATTAATTATAAACCGTACAAAGTATCAAGATAATACTAAATTTTGAATGTGTTATTTTAAATAATAAATATTTTTAGTAGGTTACATTTAAGTAATAAGATATCAGGTTACTTTTTCTTTCTAATTTTAAATTGCAACAGATAAAATATAAGCATAGAATAAGAGCTTAAAGTGTCAATTCCTAATATTAAATTTTCCATTGGAAAACTTTGCTCTGCAAGATAAGCCCCTGGTAAGTAACTAGTAACTATTAAACGTGTTCTTAATTTAGTATTGATAAATTAATTATCAAATGCATTGTACAGCACTGATACATTTATAAATATATTATATAAGTTTAAATACGTATTTTTTATTTTCTATAAAGTCAGAATTTTTTGTTTTGCTTTCTTAAAGTAAATTAATATTTTTTTTTAAATAATCCTTTATTTTTGAATTTTTTATATGCTCGCGCCCCTTCCCTACGTAGAGTTATCACGCCCCTCTAGGGGGCGCACCCCACAGTTTGAAAACCGCTGATGTACAACGAACAATAAGAACACCATCCATTCACTTAGAGTAGAAAATATAATTATTTTCCTTTTATATTTACTTAAGGTTGAAACTCAAATAAGTTATGAAGTTAAAGTGAAGTGAATTGAAAAAAAACCGAACTTTAATGAAGTTTTTTTTCTTTTACAAAACTTCACACAGCTGCAGAATGTGGAAGTCAAGTCCTCTTGGCAGCGTACCCTTAAAGTGCCCATCAAACGTCAAGGACTTTTCTTAACAAATACAAAGGCATTATTCTTAAACAAATGAGTTTCGAAAAAATGACGCAAATGATATACGAACAAATGCTATTAGCTATTATCATTTTTAATTGCATATTCGAATAGCCTAATTTTAATTTACATTCTAAGTAATCAGTTGACTTGACACGAATAAAATATAAAAAAATGATAAAAACAATGCGAATTTTTTATCAGTTTCTGAGCAAAAATTCATTAAATTGGATATACTTTAACAAATTTTGATGAATGATTTTTTTTAAGTTATTTAAGAGTAAAAAAAAAACTGAGATAGATATTTTTTATCTGTTTCGACTCCTATGAGTAAATGCATAAAAGAAATCTTTAAAATTCCTTTCTATCAGTCCTTCTCCATTCATGAATGTAACGTCAGCTATATGGAGTTTTTAATTCTTTTCTGAAGCTGCACAGTTAAAATTTTAAATCTACATATATGTATTTGAAAATAAGGGAGTTTTCTTATCAATTTTTATAATTTTTCTTTTTTCAGAAGAATTTTAAAATGTACGTGACAGCAAGAATGTAACATAAAGAAGGCTAGAAAAAGATACGAAGCACAGAATAGATGAAGCTCTCCAAATTATATTAGTGATCTAAAAAGCGTAGTTACATTCTTGATTCTGCGTACGATATAATGAAAATAATTGGAGACTTATACAGTTGTTCCCCATAATGCTCTGTTAAAGGGGAGAAATAATTAGTGAATATGTTTATCCTTAAAAACTGTTTTCAGTGACTAAGGTCTCATTCGAAATGGTATTCCAAAAAACAGATGAGTCTAAGAGATGTTACATGATGAGACTCAGAAGGGTAGTCGGCGAAATGGAAGGGAGTAACTGGCCCCCCAGGAAAAAACTAACCCCGCTCTTAGTCTTTATTAATAATATATATATATTCCTTTTTTTATCGAAATCTACAGACGTACTTAAACAGAACTAGTTTAGTTGGAATTACAAGAGTTTCTTCGTATTACATTATATTCAGTACATGCATACCAAGCATAAATTTTTTGAAACAGTAAGGAACAAAAGCATGTATATAAGGATAGGTTGGACTGAGTATCCGTCATATCACAGCAACCGCAACATACATGTGTTTACAAAACACAGACTGTGGAGAAAGCAGACGAGAGTGCGCCATGTGACTAAATTGTGACGTTGTGTCTAAAAGAATGTTCTGGATGTACTGCTCCCATATCATCAAGATTATTACAATAAATCCTTATTAATCCAGACTAAATTAAACTTGACTCCAATTAATCCGGAAAACCATTTAAATAAATTATAATTTAAAAACTAAAAAAGACCCTTTTACAGTTAATTGGACTAAGTTGTAACTTAATATTTTAGTCACCAAGTCTGGAAATGGGATCAGAAATGAGTCGCCAGATGCGGGATGGGATCTGAAAATGGGAAATCGTTAATCCTGATGATCCTGATCAGGACAATGGGAAAAAATAACTAAATTATTGTATTGTCATCGGTCCTGGACAAGTGAGCAAAATTTCGAATTAATTTAACATTTTAATGTGGGTAAAAATTGATTTCAACGATTCCGTTACATACAAGTGAAGCTTATAAAAGGGTGTTAAAAATGTCATAATTATTATATGCGGATAAGCCTAAACCATCATATTCTACAATTTCAAAAGACTACAAGCAATACCCAATTTTTTTCGGGGGGGGGGGACAATGTCGAGCTAGATCTATAAACTCGACAAAAAGGCATAAAGTCCTAATCTCCAACAAATTACCATTCTGTTTCAGTAATGACAGTCTACTTACAAACTTGGCGTCTGCATGGAAAATGCCCTTTGAAAGATCTGAAAATATAGAGACGAATCACTGAGACAGACAAAAAAAGTACTTTCAAAAATAGAAAGGAAGTAATCAAATATAGAAAACTTCCTTCTCCATTTTATTTACGCAGAGGATTTTTACTGCAATGATATAATGCAGTTATGTATATTTGTGAAGGTTTGTCAAAAACTCAGATTCAATCCAAAATCTGAACTTAAAACGATAAAGTAGCAGGGGACAAATATTCGTTTTAAGCTGACTGAAAATTCTAGATGTTTCAAATAGTGATTTATAGAAATGTTGTTTGTTTAAATTCTTTTGGGTAAATTTTATTGCAGTCAAATAAATGCAATAATATTCAAAATAGAAATGGAAATTTTCTAAGTATTAAGTGAAACTAATACACAAAACACATAAGACGAGTTTGCCTGAAATTACAAGCGAACAGGCTGGAATAATATATATACTTTTTCTATCATTTATACTATATTTTTTAATACACCTAAGATTTGTTTAACCAACTTTTTTCGTTGCAGATTGTGTTCGGTGATGAAAAAGTTAATCTGAATGATCTTGACGTATTAAACCATACCTGTAGAATTCGAAAAAAAAATTTATTTCATAAACAGAAACTTTGGATGGGAAGTTGCAAGGTCTGGGGAAATTACTGTCAGAGGAATTCTCCCTCTGATATAAGTTTTATTTAAATTTAATAATATTTAGCATACCAAGATGTGCAGAAATGTTTGCCTTTTCAAAAACATTTCGTTGAAGTCGCCGTTCAGCAAGACTGATATTCTTTACAGCTTCAGCTCCTTGCCCTTTTGATTGGTCAACCAGTTCCTCAGAACTCATAACTATTTAATAATTTTGGGATCACCTAGTTTTCACAAATGAGTGTAAATAATTTAAAGTATTATTTTATTGCTGAGCTAAAGGAGGTAACAATAAAGAGGGTAAATATTGTAGATAAATCTACACTCGAAAGTATTTCCAAGAGTATAGAAAAGGAAATTTTTAGTATCACCCTTAAAGATGGCAATCCAGTAAATTATTATTCCGCTAAACCTCTTTTCATGTGCAAAAAAATTACACCCCTTTTTCTTATTTTTCTTATATATTTATAAATATTCATCGTTGCAAGCTTTATGTTATTTTATTAGCAGCTTTTATTTAACTTACAATGTATGTATGTATGTAATTTGTTCGGGTGGAATCTTGCAACTCAATTTTGAAGCTGATATCTTCACCCTATTGAGCTGAAATTTTGTACACACGTTTAGTTTGGATGACAATGCATGTTTTGACCATTTATATTCCGATATTGCAATTAATTAAAAAGATATTAATTAAAAACATTAAACTAGTTTGGGGCGCTAACTTTGATATATCTGCATTGTTGTGTTTTTTTTTTTTTTTTTTTTTTTTTTTTTTTTTTTGTTTTTGTTGTTGTTGTTGTGTGTTGTGTGTGTGTTGTGTTGTGTGTGTGTGTGTAATAATGTTATTTTTACAACAATGACAAAAGTTGGCGTCGAAAATCGGTTTTCAGCCAAACTAAAATTTCATAACGTTGCGCTATTGACTGTATTTAGTAACTTTGTCTAAAAAATAATTACATTTCTACAACGTAAAAATAATCTAATTTCTACAACGTATGCAATTTTTTTACAAATTTCTATCTATTTTCTTGGATTTAAATTCAAAACAAAAAAAGTAGAGCTATTTTTCAAGTAGATTGGTACATTGTATACCTTTCTCAATGCTGCCAAGTTAAACTGAGATGGAGTATTGTAAAAATTCTTTAAAAAAATTTATCTAACTTTAATCTATGAAACCCAGACAAAAAATAATTACAGAATTGGAAGGATCATTTTTTTTTAATATACCTTACCCATCAAAAAGGAATCCGCTAGGAAAACAATAAGAGAAAAATATTATCCAGAAATGCAATGTATTTTCAATTAAAAAAATAATTTTATATTAAAATGAATTAATTTTTTAAAGAAATTTTCTAATTTTAAGCCTACAAGTAATTTAAATATACCTCATTTTATCACCAGTAATCTAAACACACACTACGACATGTGTCCTTAAATTTAATTACAAATAGAATCTGTTAATTTTATTTGAGTTTTTTTTTGTTTGAAAAATTACGGCAATTTTGTTTCTCTAGATGAGTTAGGTACATTGTAAAACCAGCTCAAGGTTATTGATATCCATAAAATGTGCCAAAAGAGAATAATTTGCAAAAAATGACCTGAAATATTTTAAAAATAAGGAGAGAAAAAATCGAATCTGAGAAGAAAAATTTCGTTAAATAGGAAGTGAACTTCGCTATTTGGAGTTATTTTACGAAGAAAAGAGTAATATGTGCTTGGTTCCAGGAAAAGGTTCTTAAAATAGAGAAATTTCCAAAATAGAGGTTCGTTACATGGAGGTTTGACTGTTTAAAAATAATGCGATGGTTAATTATTATTTCAAAATCAAGTTTCTAAAGATGACCTGAGCAATTAAAAAATAGATTCTTACGTAGAAAATATCCAATGTCCAGCAAAATATTATCATTAGTTGATAAAACTTTCTTTTTTGATTACAACATGCGTTTTGAATTTTAAGCATTTTATTGATTAATACAAATATTTAAATGCCTTTTGAAGTTTTTTAATATATAACTAAATTTTTCTTCTAATATGTTAGAGAAATATATCTCTTACCTTCAAATATTTCAAATAAATAATATATTCTTTAATATTTTTCAAAAAATAGTCAAAATTTTAATTAAACATTTAATAACTTCGTCATTTATTAAGATAATTTCACGAAACCTTTTTCTCGTGTGTAGAACAATATTACCCAAGATCTGCACGAAGATTGACAAAATTACGGATTTAAAAAAATTGTGTTTTTCGTCTAATACCCTTTTTGCGAGAATTGATTCAGCTATATCAGGGATGGTGAACCAGCGTTGAATGAGTTGAACAGGCTGAGAAACCTGTCCAGCGATAACTAAGAAGTAAAAAATAAATTAAAGTAAAAATCTTTTTTAAGAACAAGCTTTTATTTAAACGTTTTAAAAAGAATAAAATAAACTTTTCCTTTAAAACTTTTTTTACTATCAACTTATAACGTCCTTACACAATTTATATGATATAAAAGCTTGTCGCGAGATTTACCTGTGTAGATAAACAAGTACAATAAATAACTTTACCTCAATGATTTTAATTTTTAAAAATTCAAACTAAGTAAATACGAGTACTTAAATATTGCGACAAGCTTTTATATCATATAAATTGTGTAATGACGTTATAAGTTGATAGTAAAAAAAGTTGTAAAGGAAAAGTTTATTTTATTCTTTTTAGAACGTTTAAATAAAAGCTTGTTCTTAAAAAAGTTTTTTACTTTTAATTTATTTTAACTGTTGTTTTGAATCGACACTAATATACAACACATGTAACAAGATAGCCTCTAACTAATTTTTTAAAAGAAAATAGATGGATTTATAAATATGTATATTTTAGTACCTTTTCCCGAATTTCAATAATATGTAAAGGAAAAATTTTAAAACTCTATAAATTTTTATTTATTTTAATTCCAAACGTCTCCTCCTCGATGACTTTCGGTACAACCTTATCTTAAGACGCCTACTCAAATGTTGACTTCGTCACCTTAAAATTCTCATTTTAAATGATCGATTATCTTTTCTAAGTTTACTTAATGAATTAAATAGAAATAGACAGAGAGAATTTTTATAAATCTAGAACTCTCGAATAAATATGAGCAACTTTCTTGAATCACAGCATAGACGTAAAAAAAAATTGCTCGAGGACATATATTTATAAATAACGTCAAGACCAAACTTATTACTACTTTCTGCATTTATTTTTCATGCATTGTCATAATTTTTTTTTTTTATTTCACGCGCCAACATATTGAATTTCACTGTATTCGAAAGTAAAAATATTACTTTTAAAAGTTGATCCACATATTAGCAATTAACTGAAGTAAAACTATTGACTTGAATTTCCATTCAGTCGGTTCCGAAATTGGTTATCAAATGAATGCTCAAAACTTGAACAAACCTGAAGAGAAACAAGTTGCACCTAGTCCATCGTCGATTCGGCCACCTTCTCAATCTACTCCGAAAAGGTCATCCAGTGCTTGTAAACGCAATGTGTCACTATCTGTAGCCTTCCAGAAATCCGTTAACTCGCTTCGTACTAAGCCAATAACAACAGATACGGTAGCGAAATACATGAGCAAAAAATTTGGAATTGACCTTATGCAGAATCTTTCTTCTTTAAATATTGTTACCCGGTCCGGAAAAGAATACGGCTGGGCTGTTGACAAGGTAAGTAGAAACGTGTAAGCAGTTGTTATATTGAGCTACATCCTATTTTAGTAACACGTACTCTTCTTTATTTTTCATCAACTTGACGAATCAAAATTCGTGTTCGGTTTGAATAAGAATACCCATAAAGGGTACTTACGTGTTATCGCGACCTATTGGCGACATTATATGAAACGAAGCACATGGATGCCGATTCAGCGCGTACGACGCATAGGAAATCGGGGTTGCGAACTTGGCGAGCTATTAATAGAGTTGGCGAGTGTTGCGGTAATACTAAGTATCCCATAAAGCTGTAGTTATTGTCCGAAGGAGCAAAAAGGAAAATTGTTATGGCCTTAAGAACAAATAAATTCATGTAAAAGTTAGCTTTTAAAAGTATGAAATTTAGAACATTCGATAGATAATAAAAATATTTAGTGTTTTTCGGTTTCTGGAAGCTATAAAAATGCAACTAAAAAAATTCACCAAATGCCAGTTACAATTTATTAATTGTAAAAATCTATCACGCAATTCATGAGTTGGGGTGCATTTACTATGGCGCATATGTGCTATGTGCATGAGTACTATGGCGCATATGCAGAAAGAAGTTCGGGCAGTGCGTAGGTAAAAGTACTTTTTGTTTATGTGAAGCATGTTGTTGGTTATCTTATTTTGCATTTGATGTCTAATTTGAAAACAAACAAAAAAAATTCAATCGTCGCCAAAGACTTACCGAAACGGAAAAGTACCGAATATTTTGATATTCGAAAGCCAAAAAGGGTAATTTTTTTAATTTATGGAACAATTCCATGAAAAATGTTATTTTTTGAAAAGTAAGAGCATTCTGAAAAAAAATTTATGTTAGAAAGAGAAAAATTTAAATTTTAAGGACTTAACGAAGAATTCATGTAAAAAATTTAGCTTAAAAAAGATATTAAGAACATTCTAAAACTATTAAAATGATTTTTCCTGAGCCACATAACTTTTCTTACGCTCTTACACATGTGCGAATTCTCTTCTTCTTTCGAACGGCATCTTGATTCATGTACTCTATATAAACAATTACATTGTTCCGAATACTATTTCCACATTTCGAATACATTCTTACTTTCAGCAATTAAATCTTTTACATAATAATTTCCTTTTGCTTCCAAAGAATAAAAAAAAACCTTGCACGCGACTCATTCTAAATAGCAGCCAGCAGTCGCATATAGTTATGACCCGTGGTTATGAAGCAGCAAAAATTTAATCGTTATTCTTTTTCATCAGGGAAAACATAGCGTCTAACATTTGTTGTGCTTCTTTTTTAAACTGAAAAGGGTACGTACGCATTAGCGTCATCGCAGCTGAACTGGCACCACGCGAATCACGCCGTTTTCCACCAAAATCTGACTAATTCATATTTTTTTCATATAAAAATCATTTTAGAATCTTTGTTTTGATATCAAGGTGCGATTCGCATGGCTCCAGTTTTTCTGCGGTGGTGCTAATACTAATATTTATTCTTAACAAAATGTTTAATAGAGATATAACACAACAAAAGAATTTTTTTTCTTACTTTATTATTCTAGAGTTATCAAAAAAGAAGAAATCTGCATGATGCCCCTACAAAGGTAAGCACCCATCCTTTTTTTTTTTGAACGGGATACCATTTAGTTTAATATTGGGGAAATTATTCAAACTTAGAAATCGAGCCTCCGTGGCATTTTTAAAAATCATCGCCAAATGTGAACCAAAATAGGATTGAGCGAAGAGCAGGTAGCCATTGAAATCCTAGTTTTGTCTAAACCTTGGCGATTGAAAAGTAATGACGCCGAAACCACTTTTTTCTTCATTAGACTCGCGAGTTTAGTCATATTACCTACAATTACTTCATTTCCTAAGTCGGATAAACAAAGGTTTGGATAAAAAATAAAATCAACCCCAGGGGTTCTCAAAATAGAGATCACATCATGATGCGATAACAACGTCATTCTTGTAAATCTTTTATTCCATAAACCTCGATAAATTGAAGTAAGGAGTACTTCTGAATAAACTTCATGTTATTTGTTCATGATTGATACATTATTTTAAACCAGCAGATGTTTCCTTAAAAAAGCAAACGAAATTCAAGAAAAATACCTTACATTGTTTGGTACTTTTGTATTATACCGTCGCCGTCGAGCAATATCGTCAAATCAAAAGAGGTTGCCACTTCGAAAACATCGTCAAATGCTGTTATTAAAATTTATTTTAAAAAAACTTTGAAAAAATGGGCTGTGCATTATTGGCTGCATATTGTGGCAATTGGTGACGTTTTTTGGAGTGACAAAATTGGCGGATGGTATAAGACGTAAGTACCAATGGCCCTTTTTGTTTGTTAATAAGCTTTCAAATGCTTAAATATTAACGTCACCGCAGTCAAATTTGAGCCCCGCAAACCACGCCATGATATAACAGCAAAAGAGAACAACAAAAAAAGATTTTTACTCAGTGTTTTATTCGGAAAAAACAGTCATATTTTGGTACAAAACGGCGAAATTCGCATGGCGCAAATTCGGTGACGTTAATACGTTAAGCGTCAGTTTTTTTAAAAGAATTTATTGCATGTTTGTTTTCGTAACAATGAAATCTTTTAATTTCATTGGAGTATTCTTTCCGTTAATTATTCTGGAAAATATTGTTGAGAAATATAGTTTATGATTCATTTTTTTTATTTGGCGGAAAAGGGGAAAATGCATGTTACATAGTGATGACTAATAATAAAATATGCAGGCTAGATCCTAATTTGAAGTACTTTTTGGATATCAAAATTATTTGGCTCCAAAAGTGGTGACAATTTTACCAAATGGAAACAATAGTTTCTGGTAACCCTGCCAACTATATAACAGCATAAAGTCCAGCCTTTTTTCGCCCGGGAAAACACAGCGCTCTAATTAATGTCTACTACAATAATTTTTCACATTAAATTGAAATTTTCGTCAGGAAGAAAGAAAACATATGTATTGTTTTGCATAAAAACTATTCCATTCCTTTCTGCACTCAACTTGCATTACTATGAGAAAAGAAGAAAAAATCTATAATTACACATTTCACAGTATCTAAACGACACGCGACGGAGAAAAATTCCTTTCTCTTTATTGTTTGCGCTAAACTACAATTCTTAGAAAGAAAAAATTGGCATGATATTTCTTGATAAAGTTCAGGGATTTTTTCCCCTGCTTCTTTTATCCCCTCTTACTGTACTTTTTTGCGAAATTCGATTTTTACTTCTTGTCATGTTTTTCCTATTAACAAGTGTGAAGTCACTGATATTTAAATGTGAGGCCATCCTTTTCCGCTAATTTAAATTTCAAAAACGCGTTTCGTTTTAGCTTCATCTTGGCGCAGTTTTAAAACCATCACCAAGAGGTGCATTAAAATAGGATTTAACTCAATATGCAAGTAAAGACTTAGATTAATCTAATATATAAAATTCTCCTGTCACAGTGTTTGTAACCAAACTCCTCCGAAACGACTAGACCGATTCTTATGAAATTTTGTGCGTATATTCAGTAGGTCAGAATAGGACGTAAACTATTTTTCATTCCGATATTGTAACTAGTTGAAAAGATATTAATTAAAAACCTTAAAACCCGTAATTGTTTTACCCCTGTATGTTGCTTATTCCGCTGTTTATTTCGCTTAGCGACGAAAATCGGTTTCGCGCCAAATGTGTGACTGTTCTCTGTTCCACCGTCCAAATCACCCTGCTCATGGCTTACAATAGCAAAATGGGTGTCTAAAGCAAATAAAAAATCACCCATTTTGGCGAGTGAAAAGTTTTTTTTTTTCTTTTCATTTTTTGTACATATTTTTAATTCAAAAATTCATATATTGCATCGGTATTCAAAACAAAAATATCTAAAATATTTACGAAAAAATCTTTTTTACTTCGTTATCATTATTTCAAATAAGTGACACGAGATAAATGAAACGGCTAGATCGATTCTTTTGAAATTTTGTGTGAAAATTCAGTAGAAAACAGTTTTTGCCTGGGGACTTTGTCATGCAAATCTATCGATGCAGTTTGCGATACCAACGAAGATGTAAATTATCCAGCAGAGTTTTTGAGCTCATTGGATTTGCCAGGCATGCCATCACACAATGTACAACTGTAGGTTGGATCTCCGATTATTTTGTTTCGTAATGGCTGTGCAATGGCACGTGATTAGTCATGAAAAAATTGATTGAAAACGTTGTCGAACGCATTTTGAATGGCAAGTTCCGAGAATAAGAAGTATTACTACCATGATTCATTATTATTCCCACAGATGTGCCAATTGAATTCAAGCGGATTCAATTTCCAATTAGATTGGCATTCGCAATGACAATCACAATAAGTCTCAAGGCCAAACGAAGTCTGTTTATGGCTTAGATTTGGTCACACCGTGTTTTTCACACGGATCATTATACGTGGCATTTTCTCGCATGGGTAAACCATTTTGTTTGTTTGTGTTGGCTAAAGATGGATTCACACAAAATTTCGTACACTCCATTGCAATAAGAGACTGATAATGTTATTTTTTAATTGTCATAATTTGTGATAGAAATGTAATTTGAAATTTATTAGTTAAAATATTAAAAGTACAAAGAATTCAAAAAAATGAATGTTTGGTGTTTTGTTACTTTTATAGGCCGTCATCGTTCACAGCGCTCCATTCCTCTTTCAGACATATGCCACATCCCCACACTTACAATGAGTTAGTTGTTTTTTATTTGACTACCAAAATATTCCCTAGAAATAATTTATATGGCAAAACAACGTTTGCCGGGTCAGCTAGTATGTTTATATTTGACTCTTCTGGATTGTCTACATCTTGATATATGGCCAGTGTTTCTGTTCAAAATCCTATCCATATTTTTCTTTTACTCATTTTCGTGATAGACGTAGCATTTCGCAATAGTAACATTTAACTTCTTGAAGTGTCTGTACATCTATATATATATATAAATAGATTATTGTATACATGACATCGCTTCCCTCCAACACCATTCAACCAATCACTAAGAAAATTGGCATGTACATTTATTTTTTTGTGAAGAAGGATTTTGTGTTATCTTTTTTGTTGCAGCTCCCCACCAGGTGACGCTACAGCAAAGCAACTTCTGCACTGTTCAATCAATCGCCAAGTTGCCAACGTGGTAACCAAAAATGATGCCAACTTGGCTTTATTGCTACCATTTCGCTATGTTTCCATTGAATCGCCATTATTATGTAAGGAAAGGCGTTGCTTGCGAATATTATAATCTCAACATAAAACAAATACATCAGAAAGTAATATTAACGTATTACACATGCAGATATAAATTATTTACTCTATTTCGAGCTTTCATTACACAAAATTTGTAATACTGCGTTACTTTCCTGAGTAGAGATTAGCTTAGGTAGGTGTTTTCAAAAATCGACCCACAGGAGAATTACGGGGCGTTATAAATTTTAAAAAATCCTTTTTATCCGTTATTAGACCTTCAGACTTTAAATTTAACAAATATGATTTTTTTAGCTTAAATATGCAAAAATCTTTTTTGTTTTGTTTAATATGCATTTTACTTAAAATTAACTCATTAAAAATTTCTTTATACTTCGATCTGTATTGTTTAATTTTTCAATTCACCCGTGCAAAGAACGGGCATACCAGCTAGTATTATATAAAAGTTTCAGAAAAGATGATTCAGTATTTCATTAAAGTCCACTTTTTACAAGGTTTTGCAGATTTTTTCTTGAAAGCCAAATTTATTAGTGCAGGGGTGGGCAACCGTTTTCGCTCGATTACTGCATTGCAATAGCGGAGGAAACCGGAGGGCCTCAGCTTTTTAAAATGATTGCATTCATTAGTTAACTTTTCATCCCAAAAAAGGTATGAAATGCATCACAAAAATCAATAAATATATGTTAAATAAAAAAAGTGACACTTTTATTCAATTGATTTGCTTTGTTTCCGTCATATCGTCTGTATTTGTAAACACATTCAATCATAGAATCTTAATGAAACACATAAATGTACCCTATCATACAATTTTGCATTATTTATTTTTTTTTTCGAAATCAGGAGGGAGATTACTTGTTGAAATTCTCATCACAAGTTAATATCAACCATTATTTACTCTTGATGATCTTCATTCAAGAAAAACTTTGCTCCCAAATATGTGTCAGCCCAAATATAAAGAAAGTTTTTCCTACAAATTTCGTCATACGTGGAAATTTTTCATCACACAAAAAATTTATAGAAGTCGATTAATGCCATGGCATTAAGTGCTTCCTTCTCTCTGTGATCTGACTTCAAGTCAATTAGTTCCATCTGTAGCATCTCAGGTGCTGTATTAATATCAGAAGTAATGCACTAAAAGACAGAAAATTGAATTCAGGCTCAATTTCCTTAAAATCCTGAAATCTTTATGTGGCCTCGTCCACCAAGCTTCGCAAAATATCTCTTTTGTCAAAAACATTTTCAGATCACACTTAGTTTTTCTAATAAAGGAATTTAAAATACGAATCTTTGGTCTCACACGGAAAATATATA
Organism: Trichonephila clavata; assembly: GCA_019973975.1. Taxonomy (NCBI): domain Eukaryota; kingdom Metazoa; phylum Arthropoda; class Arachnida; order Araneae; family Nephilidae; genus Trichonephila; species Trichonephila clavata. The sequence goes on along the minus strand of BMAO01025077.1, from coordinate 115,277 downwards.
TCGGTTCATAGAGCACTATCGGACTGTTTTGTCGGGGCCCCCAAAAAACTTTTTGCAGGTCTCTCTCTCTCACTGTTAACCCACCCCCTGAACTACACCATTCCTTAGTTTTACTTTCGTGCGTTTGTCATCGCGTACTTCATCTTGGCCCTTTTTTACATGCTCAGACTAGTACGAGGCATTAAATTTAGTTTTGATTTTTTTTTTGGAGATACAGTAAATAAAACACAAATTTGTTGCACATTTTTAGGTAAAATCAAGATTTAGCCTCCTCGATGACAAAATAAAATAACAAAAAAGCTACACCAATAATGTAGGGTTTATTTTTATTTCATTTACTTTTACTCTTGAATTTGGTCGAAATAGCTACAATAGCATTGATGCGCCAATCCAATTTGACAACAAATCTTTATTTTGCCAAGTTTCAGATAAATACGGGGAAGGATGAAATAAGAACTAACCCTGTGTCTTTTCTTTCTATTATGTCTAGACAAAAATGTACAAAAAGATTCGTACGTCATATGGCAAGAATTAATATTTTAGATCGTCTTATATACTTAAATTGTTCTGTTCTTTAATAATACAACTGAAATAGAGTTATTCCTATGCGAAGCATGATGAAAATTTAAGATCTCATTTTGATAATATTTCAGTATGTTTTTAAAGACCTACAAAAAGTTTGAAGCATCGAATAATTTCTCTAGCGACACGCGATTTTTTTCTCCCGAGTACAGGAAGGTGAAAGTGTTAGAGGTAAAAAAAAATATTGCTTCAACTTTTTTTTTTTTTTTTTTTTGTAATGATAAGAATTTTTACTAACTCATAAATTAAATATTAATTTAAAGGTAGCTTAAAGTACTTGAAACATTGTCACACTCATCTTACTTTTCATCAAGTCCATCATAAAGTATAAAAGCATTAAATATTATGTACAAAATAATTAAACATATAACCTTCATTTATTTTTAAAGAGAAAAAAGAACTGACCGTATTGTAACATTTGGAGGAGTATTAAATATTACAAAATCAAATTATCGGTTTTCTTTAAAAGTGCACTTTTCCTTTTTTGCTTTCGTATCGTAAATTTTAGTTCAATTAAGTAGTTATTGTCGATAAATGAGTACCAAGCTTGCTTGGGTATTTAACTCTGGGGGTTTCGCGTCAGACTGACCAACTGACCAGAACATCTGTTCATGCACCTTACAGCCCAAGGTCATGTATACTGATATGGGCACAGTAGGCCCTGGCCCTCATGGGCTGTTAAGAAGGGGGCGAAGTTTCATGAATTTCGGCCCCCAAACACATTTTTCACTTTTCCCATTTTAATAAAATATGAATTTCTACGCTTCTAATGGTGCAAAAACAATCATTCTACGTGCAGTAGAAGTATTTTTAATAATTTTTTGAAAATATTTTACCACCTGTCAAAGTCTACTATATAAATTCATTTTTCTGAGAACTAACATTTTTACCATATAAAGAACATTTGTTCCTAAACTACTGCATTTAACAGCTTATAACTTTGCATAGTTAATAATTACACTCTAATACATACTTTAAACAAGGGAATTTTTAAAAAAATATTCTGACTTAATTTATAGCATAAAACATCATGAAATTTCACTGTTGTTTTTTTTTTTTTAAAAAACAGATTTGTGCAAAAAATATTTTTTTCAAAAAATAACTCTTTAGACATCCTATCCATAAAATCTCTGATTAAAGTATGTATTATGGTTCAAAGAACATTCAGTAAAATAATTGGAGATTTTTATTCGATAGAATGTTTATAAATGTTCCTTAAAAATACCTATTTTTAACATGACTGAGATACAGATCCTATTTCGTGAACTTACCTCCTTAATGGGACATGGTACGATTTAAGCAAAAAATTTTAATTTAAAGGATTTTCAAAAATTTTTTGGTTGCCTCCTATGTGTGTATACTATGTAAAACAGATTTTGTGCTCAAAATTTCATAAAAAGCTAGGCATTTAATTTTTTAAGGAAAAAACTTCAAATTTGTGAAGTGATTTTAAAATGCTACTCCTTCTACAAAAATTTACGTACACGCATAAAATTTGATTTACAAGTACGTCCAACTATGCATAACAAAAGTTGGTATGAGTTTTGTGATAACATGATTGGTATCCGTTTAATACTTCTTTTTATGAATGCGTATAGACAATTCTTTAAAAAATGTACAAATTATGAGTTTAAATATTTTTAAAAAAATAAGTATTGCTTTGATTCAAAAATGCATACCAACTTTTGTTACATGTACTATTAGCAATAGGTAACAAAATTTAAAACATTTGGCACAATAGAAAAAAGCCTTAGCATTTTAAATGAAGACAAACTAATTATTTTATCTTTCTGAGATAAGTAAGATAAGTATATTTAGATATGTATATTTAAAGTTTTGATTTGCCAGGTATGTGAATAAAAACGAGCGTAAAAGCTATCATTATTCTGCATTTTTTAGTTTAGAGCTTTTGTCAGGTTATAGAAAAGTACATAGAGAATAATTTAAGCTAAAGATATTAAATTTGATTTTTTGACCGATTTTTGTCAATTGAATCCTACTGTGTCCCCTTAAGTAATTACTACCAGTTCTTTGTTAATGTGGATTATAGATTCTTTAATGCAACAATATTTTGATACTTTTTCTTTCAGGAAATCCCAAAAAACCGAGCTAATGCTTCAACAACGCAAAAAATAACATGTAAGCAACCAAAGAAAAAGTTGGTATTGAAAAACACTCTGCATACTTGTTCAAAATCAACGGAAGCACCTAAAGACCATGCAAAGAAAAGCGACGCATTTGTAAAGGGAACAGTCATTGAGAGATTGGACGAGAAAAATAATAGTAATATGGAAGACAGGAAAAGAATTAAAAGGATAAAAAATAATTAAAATAAAAAGTATATATGTGCAAGCAACTGTATTGATTTAGAAAAAACTATGTTACAAATTAAAGATGTCCTCTTTTTCTTTGTTTATTTAAATCTTGAGCAATTTTTTGTTGAAACTGCATGTTTAAGAAACCAATATCAATAAAATATTAGCTAAGTTTTTGACATTTTGCAATTTACTCGTTTCTTTAAATTTTTAGAAGTCCAAAATTGTCGCACTTTAAAGCTTCGGTCTACCTGCCATTTTAAATTCTAAAACAGGATGCTGTCCTATAGCTGTACAGGATTCCTACACCAGTACATTTGAAAGCAAAAATGAGCATCTAAAAGGACGAAAAATATGTTTTCTCTAGAACTGCATTTTTTACCATTATTTTAAAGTAACATAATAGTTTCTAAATGCTTCTTATCTGAATACCGGCAAATTAATCAATGTAAGAAACAAAAAAAAATATTTTCAAAAATTAGATAAACCTTATTATTCGCTCTTTTGGGTGCTCTTCGTTGCATTAAAAAAATACGATAGTCGAGGTTTAAGGAAAAAATAGTACTTCTGTAAAACTAATATTACATATACTAATTCAAAATGGTTCTCGTATACAAACTCATAAAATAGTTTTAATTGCTTAAAGGCTATCATAGCTACCGAGAAATTGCAACACTTTGCCTGCTTTTACCAAAATAAAGCTAATTTTTCATTAATTTTCAATAATAAACTTATTTAAAATTTGTTATAACAATGATAAATTTCTTTTATATTTCGTATTGGATTAAAGTACACTGCTGACCACCGTAAATGCAACACAAAGAAAGACAAGAGATAGCCCAACAAAATTTATTTTGTAGATAAACTGTTGACTAAGTATCAAATGATTAAATTTATAGACTTCTGTGAAGTGTGGTTCCTGCCAGAATCAGTAGCCAGAGTAACCGCCATTGTTGGAGATCACCGCTGCCACACGCCTCGGCATTGATTCAAAGAAACTTTGGATGTGTTCTTGGGGTACAGAAAACCAAGCAGCTTCCACGTTGCCAAAGTTAATCTGGTGTTGCAGCTGGGGGTGTAATCTGGGTCAATGTTGAGCAACCATGTACCATATGTTTTCTATCGGCAAAGATCCGGAGAGCGAGCCGGTCAGGGAAGCAATTCAATCCGGTGATTGACGAAGAACCTTTGGAAAACGCGTGCCACGTGTGGTCGTGCATTATCCTGTTGAAATATGGCTGTGACCAAGCCCTGAAGGTAAGGAATTACAATTGGCTCCAACACCTCGGAGATTTAGCGCTGGCTGTTTAAAGTACCGGCAATGCGTACTAAGGGAGTGCAAGAGTGATATCCAATACCGCCCCACACCCTAATACCCGGTGCAGGAACAGTGTGGCGGTGCATAACTCATCAGCATCCTCTCTCCACGGTGTCTCCAGACTCGAATCCGACCATCGTGGTGTTGCAGACAGATGCGTGACTCGTCAGTAAAGACAACTTCATTCCCTTCTGCCGCCCACATCCCTCTTTCATTGCACCATTGGCGGCGGAGACGTCTGTGGTTCTGCGTCAAGGGTAAATCAAGCAATGGACGTCTTGCGGATAGACCACTCTGCTGTAAACGGCGTCGAATGGTACGCGCAGACACTGAATGATGCGCTACAGACTCAATGTGTTGTGCTATGGTTCGTGATGTGACTGAGCGATCCGTCACTGCCATGCGCACAATTTGCCTGTCCTCACGTGAAGTGGTGCACTGAGGTGTATGCGATCGACCACGTCGGTCCTTCGTACCCCCCTGCATCCAACGGTCACATATCCGCATTACAGTTGTTTGGTTTCGTCCAACACGACTACCGATTTCCCTGAAGGATAACTCACAATCTCGGTAGGCCACTATCCTTCCTCTATCGAACTCGGATACTTGATCAAAATCTAATCGCTGTTTTCTACGAGACATAACAGATCGTTTTTTTAAAAAAACCACAAGAAAAATCCAATTGCCGAACTTGAAATCGTCGAAATCTCCAAGCCTTAAATAGCGCTTTGAGGTGGCGCCACAGGCATGCGTGATGTGTGTCTGCGCTGAAATTCTAATCATTTGCAGATCTCACCTCCGCTAATGCATGTTGTAAATTTCATATTATTTGCGTGCTTCCTTAAGGGTGTTGCATTTACGGTGGCCAGCAGTGTAAATACTATGCAACGTTTTAATATAATATTTAAGCCATTTTACAATCAACTGATGTAATATAAAATAATTTATGAGTCAGAAGTTCAAGAAAGGGTTGAATTAAATCATAGGTTCTCAACGTGGGCGATAACGTCCCCTTGTGGGCGTTTGAGGCTTTCAGGGGATCAGTAAAAGATCCAAAGAAAAATTAGAGGGCGTTGAAATGGCACGGAAGGGCTTGGGCAGATTAACCAAATAAAGTCTAAGAAAGACTGAAAAAACACGCTGATTATGTACTAATAAAAGTAAACTTTAATACTCTTTACTTATGTTGATTGCATGTATTTAAATCATTTCAATATCACGCGTACGAAAATTCACACATTTTGGTAGTTCGGGAGGAAGTGGAGGAAAAACTTAAAAATTACATTACATTCAGACCTATATTAAAGCGAATGATATGGTGCATTTTAATTTCTGTAGTGCACGTGTTGTCTTTGTCTGTGAAAAATGTTTCGTCCACTGCATTTCATTACGAATATTATCCAAGAAACATAATTAAATATGTTAACCAGGAATTAACGTGTGATTCTATAAAGGCTGAAACTGTCGATTTGTATTTATTTTGAAAGCAATAGTTTATTATGAATTACTTCGTATCACCAAAAACCTCCTATCTTTATAACAGATAAGCTAAAAAAAATTCTGTTCTTTCCTCCTATTTCCACCTATTCCTCTCTTCCAAGAAATTCACAGTAGCATTTCAAATCCAACACTATCCTATCTATGACTAAAATATATAATATTACACATTTAAATATATTTGAGGGAACAGCTATTTCAGATTCGGAAGTCAAAAAATTGGGGCTTTAGAAAAATTTTAATTAAAAAATATTTTCTATTAGTAATAGAATATTTTTTTTAAATTAAACTTTTGTTTTCATCATGTATTATGTACACTCTTATTTCTCTAGAGGGAGAGGGGGCGATATTGAAATATTCACTAGAAAAGGGGGCGCCAGTTCAAAAAAGGTTGGGAACCTATGAATTAAATTATAAAGAGATTTTCATGATAATGGACACTTTCAATATTTATCTCGAATATTTTTTTCTTTATGTGATTTGGCTTTATTTTTACATATTTTGGTGTGTGTCTAGTTTCCACTAAAGTTTTACTTAACAAAGTGAACTTTTCAAGTATTATTTGTGGAGGTCACCAATGCATTATCTTTACAATTGAAACGTAATTATCATATGTAATTCGATCAAGAAAAATAGAAAATAAATTACACTGCTCAAAAAAATTAGGGGAGCAAGCAAAAAGTTGAAAACACCGTTGCTCGATTATCGTACATGGGCATAAAATCGCGAGTATACAGGTATAACAAATCTCAATACCGAAAAAATGATCCAAAAGCAATTGCAATTAAAACAATTACCCTCTTTAAAATTTTATCATGAAAACTTGATTTTTAAAAACTTGAATATGTGTCAGCGTATGTGTGCTTTTAAGAATATATTTCTTTGGTGTTATAAAGTATTATTTGGGAAACTTAGCATCAAGCTTTTTTTTTAACAATTTGTGTTGTAATTTATCTAAAGATTGCATTCAGTATCACCTTTCAAATATTTTCAACCCTCATTACGTTTATTAAACAATGCTTACTAGCTTTTACATCATGGTTAATGATTTTTTTAAGGCTAGTAGATGACATTATTCACAGACCATTTTAGGAAACAGACCTGCATTACCGCAGTTATCTGAGCTGTTATCGCCCTCAGAGGAGTATAAGGATATGCACCTGATTTAAAGATTGATAGAAGAAACTGCAAGAGCAGCAGAAAGATTATATTGTGGAAAGTACCCACAGAGAGATACACCAGACCACTGGATGTTTTCTAATTTGCATCACAATTTGTGTGCATATGGATCATTACGAGGTAATAAGCATAGGGAGGGCCACGAATTCCAATGGGCCACGATATCCAAAACATTTTGTTCATGAACAGAACAAAATGTGTTGGATACCATTCGAATTAGTTCGAGTAACTCGTGACCCGCCCTCACTAGGCCTATTACCTTGTAATGCCATCTCTTAATTCATTCGTGTAAAACAAACTTCATTTTTTCCACTTTTATTCATATAAATTTTCTGACTACACTATTTTTTTTTTTGACAGACTTTTGGGCCCGTCGAACATAGCGAATTTTTTTATGTGGCCCTCGAGCGTGAAAGGCCGAAGTCTTCTGTTCTGCGCAGTTCATCACAGGCGATAAATTGCTGGTCATAAGCTTAAAATTAATTTTAAAAGCATATTTTTTTTTTTTATCAAATCTCCTCATATTAACAGAAACGGGTAGAAACAAAGTGTTTGACCATCATATATATCAATTGCAAATGATTTTATCCAACAGTTCGTGCTGCCATCTGGTGATGTGATTGCTAACTAGAAAATTAGGAAAGAGTGGTAAATTCCGTACATCGCTACATTTTCTTTTTTTTACTAAAATTGTTCCATAAAATGTCTAATCCTTACACCCAACAAAAGAAATTTGGAAACTTTAAAAGACTTAACATTTAAATTTTGAATACTGTTTCTCTCAATCTTCAAAATAACTTCCTGTATTTTCTTATCCAAGTGTACTTCGTGAGTATTTAGCTTTTCCATACATGTATTTTTTTCAGTATGTTTTGGTTCTAATTTTCTCTGTGTGTAATATATTTTTTTAATCCATAATATATTTAATAAACATTTTAATAACATAAGTTTATTTATTAACTGAATTAATTTTGTTTATAACATTTTTGAAACTTAATTCATTCAATCACAATTTCAAAAGAAACGCAATATAGAAAATGAGATAGAGACAAAAATGCCGGAACACACAGTTTAAAAAATTTCAAAAAGAAAGCGCACTCATATTAAATTTCGTAATTCGTGTCTTCTTCCATCCACTTTTAGTTGATTTATATACTATTTTTAATACTGTTTTGTATTCTTCGTATTTAGTATTTCAAATTTTTTCAGTCTTTGTTTTTTCTATTGAAACAGTTTTCTCTCTTCTTTATCTGATATAAAGTTCAAAGTAAATGAACATCGAATTAAAAAAATTGAATAAAGCATGATTCATTATCAAATTAAAAAATTAGTATTATTGCTTTACATCTTTTTTAAATAACACATAAAATTTTCTTAAGATTCGTCCTAAAAAGCACTGATTCTCAATTTAATTTATTTCCAATTTTAAATTCAGCTCCCCCTAAAAAATGTAAATTTCTGGTACTAATATCCTAAAAATATAAACGATTATCTGCTTAGCTTTTTAAAAAGAGGTACACAGAATTTCAGGAATGTATAGTAGCAAACTAAAAATATATTATAATGCAAAAAATTCGTTTTTTGCATATTTTGCATCATAGCTATTATGCCATTAAAAGTGTTTTTAACTCCTTAGTTCATTCATAATTTCTAAAGATATCATTCATATTAAGAAATTACATCAACTCAAAATAACCTAGTTCATAAGAAATGAAGTAAATCAAAACTGTTTGGTTTTTTTATAGTAATATTTATTTTTTTTAAAAATCTTACAAGATTCAAACAGCTGGCTATTACAAATTCAACATCATTTTCAATAGAATACCATGAATATTTTAAAGCAAACCTTTCCACATGCTATTTTAAAATTATAAATCAGGATTTAAATAAGCACAAATGCTTTATTTAAATTCAATTGCACAGAGTATAATTTTCTTAAAGAATTCGTTATAATGACAAAAATTTAAATCAAATATTTTAGGAAATACATTTTGAAAAAAAAAAATTTCTTTACGTTAGTGAAAGAAAATTTATAAATTAATAAGTTTTTTTATTACCTTTGTGGATGTATAATAATATGAGAAGAAGCTCTGTATTGTTAATGAACATAGTAAATTTACTATACAGAGATCGTGATGGATCATCAAAGAACTAAATCATGAATTCCCGATATTAAAATAAAGTGTATTAAGAAAATTAAACATTTTATAAACAAAACAAAACAAAAAATCTCCATTTTTTCCCCCCTTAAGCAGTAATTTTTTTCATGAAAATTATAAACTTTTCTGTGAATGTAATAAAAGGATTAGATATTTTTGAATGTGAAGAAAAGCAATCTACAAAGGTTAATTCTACGTACCACTCAATTTTGTCATCATTAATGTAATGGTTATGTATTGTAAATTTCTGTTACACAACCTTTACATCTTCATTGAACGTACATTTCTTGCATATTTGGTGCAAGATTTTTCCATCTTGTCAACATCGAAAGCAAATATATAATAACATATTCATAACAGCAATACAACATATTTGAATAGTTCACAAATGCTTCACCCGTAGGCATGTATTCACTACGTCTTTCTCCAGGTATTGCTTCAGTTTTAAAGAGGAATTTTTACGTAATTCCAAGTTCCATTTTAAAGTGATGCCTGAAGAAAGACGTAATGAGGGGGTATAAACGTTTAATGTTCAAATAGATCTTCCCATTTTGGGGCTGATCTTGACATTATTTGGATATATCTTGTCTTCACACTTCAAATACTTCAGTTTCACTCATTTTTGTCTGGTATTTAATGAGGAACTGTAGGCTTCCATTGCCGAGGTACTGTATTGAAATTATGGAAGACCATCTTCTTTGGTGTAGAGAATCCATTTTGAGGAAGAACAGATCTTTCAGGTATGTTCGGTAATGGTGAAAATATTTCAGGTTGATACGAAGGCTCGACTGGAAATTAGAGAAATAACAATAGTTACTCAAAGTTAAAGTATAAAATTTGGTTTGTTTAATTTAGAACGTACAATAATTGATTTAAAAATTAAATAACGATGTTACACTAATAAATTAAACACTCTTACAATAGCTTTAAAAATATAGTAATATCATGATATATGATAAATAGAACCAGACGATCTAAATTTAAAAACTGAAAATTTTCGAACTATACAATTTTTATAAAGAATATTTTCAAAAAAAAAATAAATAGGTCTCATAAAAAATAGTATAAAAAATTAAATGTGTATACAAAAGATTCCAAATAGATTCCAAATATTCAAAAATCATAACAAATTCAAAACAAAACACAAAAAAATTACAACGATTCTCAAATTTTGCCCAGCTTCCTCAATAACCGGATTAAGAAATTGTTTTCACAGAAAAGTAAAATTTGAAGATTTAATGCACAATATGCTTTATATAGTTCACTTTAAAAAAATCATATAATTTCTCGTGTTTTTGATCCAAAATATTGAGCAATCAGTATTTATATGTTTCCTGTTTTATTTTCATTTTAATGGTATTGGTAGTTCACAGTTTTCAAGTCAAATTCTAAGCTCAAATTCTGATTTCAAAAAGTATACTGTGCAGGAAAAGGGGAATTGTTGTACATTAAAATAGAACTATAATAGAAAAAAATAAAGGCCGTCTGAGCCTAACTTGCCCCTTAAATGCTGTTTTGAATTCGTGATTCATATTTACGCATTAAATGATTGCCTGTTTCTTCTGTACGTTTGATGCAAATATTTATTTGCCACAATTTATATAGAGCAAACTTTTCTTCTTCTCATCTGAAGTTGGAAAAAATTCTATTTCCGAGTCAAAACGCTGAATTACGACTATTTTGAAAAGCAGATTTAAAGTATAACAAAAAATTGCGCTGAACTAATTGCACAAAATGAGATCGTAATGTAATTTTAATATTTTATCTATCATCAACGAAATCATCCCTTACTTGGTCTTTCGGTACTCATCCATCCCCTGGGTGCCTTAGCGTGATATATATCATGTTGGGCAGCAGCCGGTGTCATAGGTATTGGTGGTGATAGGCATCCTTCCATCCTTGACGGTTCCCTGCTCACGGTGGGAGTATTGGAATTCCTACGCTTAGTCTCCGCTGCTTTTATCACAGTATCTGCCAAGTGGTCAGGATTCACTCGGGCGAAGGCAGCGTCGCAAAAGCCGTATGGGGATTCCATGGCCGCCTCCCAGGGGCTTTTGATTAATTTGACATCCTATGGAAAAAATAATTACATAAATTACAATTTAATGTATGCAAAACAGAAATATGAAATAAATATTATATAGAACGGTAGCTCTAAATTTTAGTTACAGATAAATTTTCTGTTTCTAATTCTTAGTTTAACATGGGTTTTTGAATGTTAATATATAAAATATTAGGGCTTTAGGATGATTTGATATTATTACTAGTAGATTTTTTCAAAATGTGAAAATAGGAAAACAAAGCTTAAATATCTGGTATATGTAACGAAACGTTTTGATAATGTTTTGACATACACTGGTCAAAAACTTTTAAATGAAATATTTTACAGACTTGAAATATCCCCATGAAATTATTAACATGGATAACCCCCATGTGTACACATAAAGTTAGGAATACCCAATACACACTCGTACATTTCGATAAATGAAGACAATTCTTTTATTCTCTGACATTAATAATGGTAGACAAATTCATTGTATGTATGGGGGTAATCTGATGGTATATTCGAATGTGATAAATGTAATTCTTAAAAATAGTCCAGGAAATATTCAAGACTCAAAACTTGAGTTTAAATGAAAAACTCAAGCGAAATGTTAAGGGCCTATATCAACATGCTATTTTACAAATCTTCATTCCCGATCTATTTATCAGCAGGATTGAAAAAATGGAGAAAATATTATGAATCGTTTAAGCCAAAAGAACGTTTTTAATGGTTTTCCTTAATTATCTCTGAAACTAAAGATTTGAATCCCATGAAATTCAGATCATATGGTATTTTTAAGCCATTTTATACTTGAAGGATTCCGTAAAATGAATTAGAAATTAACTAACTATTAATTAAATATTAAATCCATTAAAATATCAAAAATTCAATTCATTTTGTAAAAATTTAGAATTGTGTTGTTTTTTATGCAGCTGAGATAAAAATTGAAAAGAATTATTAAAAATTTCCTTTTTTTAAAAAAAATAAATAAATAAAACTTCTGTCCTGAAAAAAATAAATATTTAAACATTTTTAGAAATACCTCCTATCATTGCAATATAATTAATCCAAACTCTCTTATAAATTTACATGACACAATATAAGGAAATATAATGTGACCATCTATTCTTTCTCTCAAAAATGGGACATCTACGAATTTTCAGGTAATAGTATCTAAATTCAAGAAAACGCAATGTTTTTTTTTTATTTATTTATTAATAAATAGAATAAGAATAAAAATGTAACGTATTTGCTTCTTTCTTTTTTAAGAACAAATTAGCTGAACTAATTTTATACTGATTTTGTATGAAAATGAAATTCCTAACAGCTTAGAGAGAGAGAGATACACGTTGAAATTTACTTTAGTTTTAATGCTATAATTAGCTTCTGAATGACGTATATATATGCGAGGCGTATCGCGTACGCTGCTATCGCTAAACTGTTCATTACCTAGAGAAAGTTGATTTCGCGTTTTTCTTTTTTTTTTCTTTTTTAATTGCTAAATTGATTTCTCTCTTTCTGAAAATGGGTCAATTCGTCTGTATTGGAGGAATGACATTGAAAGAGGTTACCTAATAATAGGATGGTCTCGTACAAAATGGAATGTAAGGTCACATTAATTATATTAAATATCCCTCAAATAGTTCATAAATGTACTTACTTGTCTGGATAAAGTAGAATACTGATTATAAGGTGAAGTTTGAGATATTGGGGTTATTTTCCTCTCATTTTCCCTGAGCATGGCCTTGACTTTTTCTTCGTCAACCACCCATTCTTCTGACTTCTTTTTCCTTTTTGCAAACAGAGCTGCACCTAAGAGGGAAAGTTATGTAATGATCAAAGATATTGATATATTTGTCTCAAAAGAGTCAAAGAAATATTATAATTTCACTCAAATCTCGTTCGGTAATTTGACATCAGAATAATCAACTCAAAAATCATTTGAAAAAACTACCAAAATACTGTTTAAATTATAGACGACCCCAAACTGTAAATATGGAAAATAATTTCCAAATGAGTCATAAATGAAAATAAAAGTATTTATAAATGAAAAAACGATTATAAAGCTATAATAAACCTATACGCGTAAATTTGGTGGATATAGAAATACAATAATTCACAATTCTAAAAAAAATAAAAACCGTAGTTATTTTCGTTTGTTTTATTGTTTTCTATCACTCCTCTAATTGATTATATTTCATTTATTCTGAAAACACTACAAACTTGCTGTGTGAAACATGAAACTACAGTAAATGATAGGAATAACTCGATTTTTGTTTTGTTTTACTATCCCTCATTCTAATCATTATGTTTTATTTATTCCGTTAAAAAAGATATTATTTAAAACATTTTGATAAAATTAAATAATTGAACATAGATCACATTAAATCTTGGTAACATAATAGAGTACAGAAACAAGATGAAAGAATATAAACATATATTCAAATAAGTGAAAAGAAGTTTATTAATTACCTTTGCCCACCGGTGATTGAAGATCTTTCACCAAACCATGACATACTTCGGGACTGACGACATTATGCTCACTGATTGCTAAACCGGATGATCTGCAATATAAACATTCACATTGTACTTTTTTTGGAAAAAAAAATTGGTCTATATTTATCTTTAAATATGGATTATACTTAACATGTTCTTATATATGTAATTGCAGTTCATTGTTTTTTATTTATTTTTTTTAGCAAAACAAATGAAAATCAACTTTAAATCTAATTTCCTATCACATAAATTCAATCCAAACGAAATAATTTTTATTTAATTTATGAGCCGAAAAAAACTTTTATTTAATTATGATCCTCTATTGAATTATGAGCCTTTAAAACTATCGCGTTTTCTGTGTGTGATAAGCTTTTAATCCACTCAATTTTAATCATAAAACACTTTGGGGGTAAATCAAAAATTTTTTTGGCCATTGTCAATTCTAGTGTGAAAATAAGTAAATGTTTTCAATTAACTAATATGCATTATTAAAGTCCGGTGGCTGAGTGGTAGCGTATCACGCTTCTACGTCACAGGTACGGAGTTCAAACTGCTGGATGTGGGTAAGGTCAACTCATCCTTTCATCCCTTCAGTGGGTTCGATAAATGAGTACCAAGCTTGTTTGGGAACTAAACACTGGGGATTTCGCATCAGATTGACCACCTGGTCAGAACATCTGCCCATGCACCTCAGTGCCCAAGGTCATGAAAACTGATGTGGGCACAGTAGGCCTTGGCCCTCATGGGTTGTAGCGCCACTGATTTGAGTTTTATCTGTGTTTTGGTTAACACTGTAAGATTTCTTATTGTCTTATAAATTGAATTAGAAATGTATAACAATTTAGACTTTTATATTTTTTATCCAGAAAAATTTGATTTTATCAGAATCTATAATCAACATTAATAAACATTAATAAACACTAATTTACATGAATGATTATCAAAAAATTTCCAACAATTTCACAAAATTCAAAATTAGACATAATACAATGCCAGTGTGTTTAAGCAGAATAACCTAACACATGCTCTTCTAACCGTATTTAAGGTTTACCTGTTGAACAAGTTATGGGAATCAGAAATTTGAAGTATAGGTTACTTAGAGAAATTTTATATTCGTAGGAAAAAACATGTACTTAATGATAAAATTAATTCTTAGATGTTAATTAACTCTGATAGTTAATTTTATTAATAGACCCGTTAACGTAATGTAGTTTTCATTATGCTATCAAAAAGACCACCCACCCTCCATCCCTCTTCTATTCTGAGAACTGTTTCATATATTTTTTTACATTTTCCTTCACGCCATATTAAACAATATAAACACTTCAAAACAGTTTTGATAGCATTTAAACCATAACAGGGCATTTAATAGCAGAGCAAATTATCTCATTGATTCAAAAAAAAAAATCTTTAGCATTGCAATTTTATCAGTTTTCAAACTTATCCATACCCCTTTTTTAAACATTACAAGCAAAATATTTCTAAATATACTTATAAAACTGTATTAAGTTTTTATTAAATTTATTTAATTTCCCAATGAACAGGTCGTAAAACAAATACATAACTTAGCACTGATAATAATATCGTATGCATTAAAATCAAACAATATTATTCTAAGCTGAACATAAATCCATGAACCTTAAAAGGCTCGAAGACTACTTACAGTTGAATTTGATAAATATGTCAGAATATTTTACCTGAGAGCAGCAGCGTCTAAAGGATGTCGAGGATCTAGGACAAGCTTCAGTTTTGGAGGTCCTTTGGAAGGTCTGAAAGGTACCTGAGAAATATCGGGAGTCGGTGGTTCTACACCTTGAACCTCAGGTGTACCAGGACCAGATTCATCGCTCGGTTCTGGGCCTAAAGATTTAATGCAATGATGAAACATGAACTTAATGTTTTATTTAATGCTCGGTTGCTATTTTATCAAGAATAATCAATTAATATAGCTATGCATTAGGTTACCATTGGCATTAAAATCGAAGTTTTGTAGGATTTCTGTGAATTTCGCTATAGTACTCGATACCATACTTCTGAGAGCGGGCATGCGTGCGTGTGTACTAATTTGCGCTCACAACAAATTTACAAATAAGTGACAAAAGATGTGAAAGGATTAAGAATTTTGAACTAAAAAGTAATCGAAGGAAAAATGTAAGCTGTAGATATTACCAAATACTTTTGGGAAACAATATTATATCTCCTATAAAATAATTTCCCAACTCCAAAATCGTCTTCCCTAATTATATTGTTTCTCTCTCTCTCTCTATGTTTTTATTTGAATTAGATTAATTCTGGCAACAAAGAATTATCTGTTGTATTTACGAATAATGTACTTTTTTGTTATTCAATTTTCGTGAATAAATGTGTTCCCTTTTGAAACAATTTTATTCCTGAATCAACCTTTTAGAACTGCTTAATTATTTCCATAATAACTACGAGCCAGTTTCATTAATAAGTAATACATTACAGCAACGGCGTCAAACTCAAAGGCTGATTTGGTTCAAATAAACAAGGCCTAACTAAAGGTGGGCCGCAAAGAAAATCCAAATTCATAGAAACGTAGATTTATTTCGTACAATACATTATAATAAACATATATAAAATAACAAGAAAAATTTAATGTTTACATCCTGACACTTAACATTTCTTCTCTGACACTATCTTTCCTATTACGGGAGAAATTTTGACATTTTATTGTATAATATTGTATGCCAAAATATTGACCAGGACGCAAAAATGCTCGTTGTGGGCCGAGAGTTTGACACCTCAGTCACAGATTCGATCCGATTACGACCATCAGAATGAATATTGCAATTAAAATATATATTTAGACGTAATTTAATTTTAATTGTAAATGTCTAGAATTTTATTGAAAAAAACTCCACTTCAAATTATTTTATTTCCCACGTGTATTTGTATGTCAAAATCTTTGAAATCATTTCTTTCTGCACAGTTACATTTGAAATTAAAGAAATATGCAAACATACAAACCTTCGTGAACCCACTTAGAGGACTTTTTCAATCTTTTGTAAAACATATTGGAGCCTTTCGACTTTTTATTCGTGTCATCAGCGAGAGAATCAGCAATTTTTCTTGCCATCTCGACCTGTTCTTCAAGCGTTGGATATACCGCACCAGGTTCTTCATAAAAACTAGATGACGAAAACATCTTTTCTGCAGGAAAATATCAATTCAGAATGAAAACCGAAACAAAATTTTAGATAAATACATTAAACGATAAAAAAAAGAAATTGCACAGAGATTCCTAATATAAACTTCTAAATAAATATGGAAAAATTTATGTAAATTAGTGCCTCAGTAAGCTATCTTATTGAGTTAGAATATGAAATATTCCATTTTTTAGCTACTGATTAAAAAAATATATACCTTTGTTTGACAAAACTTTTAGCTCAGTTTTAAAATGTTAACTAAAAGCTTTCATTTCAATAAAACTCTAGATTCATTATTAGATTGCTTATTGATGTCGTACTTCGAAGCTATACTAGAACAGCTCTATTGGTAACGGACCGCATAATTTTGAATCACACTCAAATGATGAGGACGACATCTAAACTGGAATCCACATTCCGAGTTTCCACACCACACTAGCATTGCGACTTTAAACGGCTACAAATTTAGCGTGCATCAACCCCACTACGCGATGGATCTGCAATAACATCAGGATTCTCTCTCTCTCTCAGCCCCATCACTCGATTGGAAAAACAACAGCCACGAGTTCGCAATTATGACAGGTATTACGGCCACATGAAACTTTAAAATTGCCTTCTTAATTTACGAAGTTTGCCTCTTAAAAAGGTTGTATTTTTTGTGTAAATATATTTAAGAAAGAGTAAACACACTCAAATAAAAGGCAATTTTTATAGTGAAGTTTGGTATCAGTATTCTTACAAAAGTTTATTGACTTGTCATGAATGTAATAGTTTATTTACATATTATATCTATTATTCAAAATGTGCCTTATCAATTAATACTTCCAGAAACAAAAGCTCAAACGAATACGAAATGTTTACGTTGCTATTTTTTTAATACTTTAAAGAATACTTGGATGAAACGAATTGTAATTTCCTTAAACATTGTTATAGATTTCAGAAGTTAATTCTTAAATTTAGAATATTCTTCGTAAGAAAAATTCAAATTTAGTGACATTTAGTGAATCTCAAAAATTAAATTTTTGAAATATTTTTAAATAAAAAAAAATTCTTACATTTATAAAAAATATTTAAATATTTATGTTTTTATCAAAAAGTATACTATTTCAATTTTAAAATGACATTTAAAAACGTATCAAAATGTAGATTATGTGCAAGAATTCAAAGAATTACCAAAGATTAACGAGTAAATGAACCAGTTACTCGCATCCCCCATCTCATATAGTTTCCTGGTGAATATAAAATATCTTAAAAAATTTTATTCCCAATTAAAATACTATTATTAAATAAGAAAGGTTTTATATATCAGGTATCCAAACTCTCCATGATCATAACAGATATGTATAAAATACAGATACAGTGGCGTAACGTACACTCCCGCATTGCGGGGGACCCAAAATCTGACTGATGCCAAGTACGTATTAGGCTTGAGGCTCAAAACCTGACTTTGCAGGAGACCCTAATATTCTCCATTACGCCACTGTACAGATATATACAGAAATAAACAGATATTTTTCTTCAGCTTTATAGAGAAGTTTTCATTCTTTTCGTGATACCATTTTCTCAAAAAAGGGAAAATTATTTCCCTAAGTCGAAATACTCACTCTTTTTTGTAATAATTGTGCTTCCGAATGGAGTCTCTGTTTTCTCGGTCGAGCTCTCATTTGTTGTAAAACCCAAACCTCCATTGAATAGGTCCTAAATTAGAAACATTTGCTATTACAATTTAATAAAAACATTGAAAAAACTCTTACGTATTAAGTACTATAATTATTGAATAGTTAAACAAAAAAAAAAGGAAAAGTCTTAATTATTTCTGGACGTAACGTAAACGATGGGTAAAGTTCCTTCGCAAATTAATAATCGATTTAAGAATTTATTGTTGTTACTTCTTTTCAAACATTTTATATAAAATTACTGAGATTTTTTTAAAAGATTGATAATACAAATTGAAACAAAATGAATACAAATTGATCAATTACTTTAATTGATACGTCTTATTTCAGAAAAAAACTTATCACTAACAGTGATTGAAATTATAAGAAATAATCAATGAATGTGAAAAATACCATTTTCCTTGAAAATAAGACGCGCGGTCTGATATTAATTTTTGTAAAAGACGCAATATAGAACTTATTTTTAAGGAATTCTTTTTTAATACAAAACAATTTACATTCATTCATATATAGTCACGTCTTCTAAAACATCGACATAAAGCTCAGCATAGCTCACACTTCTGAAGAAGCCATTCATCCAGTATTGTGTTGCTTTGAATTGTTTTTGGTGATTTGTCTAACTGTAGTGCAATCTTAAAGATTTGCTGTAAATCAGTTCTGCTACACACTTTTGCTCCTCTGACAGCAGTTTTAAAAAAAATTCCCAAGTGATGTCTATCAACTAAGAAAATAACGATTACAGAAATCTGAATTACTCTAACGCTTCTTAACATTTATCTTGTCAACCTGTTGTCTCTCATCGAGCTCTGAACTTTTCAATGCATAAAGTTATAGTATTCTTACTCTTGGAGTTTTTCACTATTTGTTTCCTATTCTTCAGACTTTCCTATTCTTCAGACCCTTTGAATCCTCCACAAATTTTTCCCTTCACTGGACAAAATATACCACATAACTTAAAATGCGACGTAACAAGGAATTTTTGGAATGTGATGAGAATCGTAGATGGGATGAACATGTATTAAAAACAAAAGGCTGATAACATCATCAGAACTGAATGTTTTTATTAAAAAAATACAGCTACAAGAGCAAAAGAAAACCAATAATGAGTTGCCCCAATAGTCTCCCTGATGCAAGTTGTTATCCAATAGGGCATTGATTCGTAAGCCGCCAGGTGTTTTCATACGGGATTGTTTGAAATATTCTTCCAAATGTCGCGTTAGATCGGCGAAAACCAAAGATGATCGGAGATTCTTACTCATCAGAGCCCAAACGTGCACTATTAGGAAGAGAGCTGGCAATCTCTTCGTTCAGCGACGTGTTGAAGAAGCATGAAGAAAAGAAATAGAGAAATATGCCGTATGTGATGTGGTCGGGCGTTATAATACTGTTGCAAAGTAATCTCTGGGGTCCGTGGAAAAAAATGGAAACACAATAAGGCTAAGAATCTCATCGATGTACCTCTGTACTCTAATGATGTCACGGTATACAATCAAAGGAGTCAAATAAAACGGGCCCCATAACCTAACTCCTGATTGTCGTACTGTGAGGTAGACACAAGTGAATATAACATTGTTGCTTACAGCCGTCTTCAGACAAGTGTTTGTTTGACTTAGTTCAAGGAGGGACTCATAACTAAATACAATTCTATTTCAGTCTGTGAGATTCAACAAACACGCCTCGCAAAATGCAATAGTAAGGGCCTCCGTGACCTCATCCCCTTTTCTCTTTCACCTTTGGTCATTGTAATCGCTGGTTTCCGGGTTACAGATCAGATCGTTGACAAAAATGTATCAGGGGTTATATGCGCAGTTTGAACGATTACTCTGCCGCTACTCTTGATCAATCATTACCTTTCTGATGATCTGTACAACCATGATTCTCCCATTCCTGCCAACATCGTTGAATTGTAACAACCCACCAAATTTTGAGACATCCTGGAATTTGACTTTCCTGGTCCCTTTAGTCCAAATGCATACGACTTCTTTCGTCTGGTGACATTTCCTCCAACGTTTCATGAATCTGTCTGTAGAACGTAAGTGTAGTCCACGTGAATTGATTGAATCATTTTTGCATGGAAGTAATGGAATAGCACTGGAAAGTCCCCTGTTTTATACACCATCCAAATCTATCCTTAACCTAGATCCAGCTAGTTGATCATAGGCCACTTGACTGTCAAGAGTTAATCATTCGAATATTCTGTCATTAACTATGAACATTCACAGTTTTTATTCCACTCGAATTACTTCTCGGTGAGTCGCCTTTTTGTGTTCTAGAATGTAGATCATTCTTTCTGCTCTTCCTGTGCTCAGGATTAATAAATTATTTCCGTTAAATTTATAAATTAATCAAGTGCTATCCGTTGTAGCATACGAAGAAAGAATTTGCCAAGCCCATTTGTTATCAAATGTACCCGTGTATTGTATGAACTTTGATTGATCAGTTTGCAAAATCTGTCACCAGTTTGGCTAACAATCTTAAATAGAGCTTATTTTGAGAGTAGAGTTTATATTACTTATGTCCTGAAAATTTGGTCTTAATTTCAGTAATCAAACAGTCATTTTCATATTTTAAACAGCAGTATATTTAAACATTTTTTGAAATACATCTCTCCTCTAAAATTGAACATTTAAAAGAAGTTCTGAGGTACAAAATCATGTTACAGGGGTTTCTTGTATCCTCGAGAAAAAATTACCAAAATATTATTCAAAAAGCTTTATTTGTGAGAACTCAAAAAATTCCGAACTTTTTTCGAAAAATAAAAAAGTTTTGATTGATTGGTATGAATTTTACAGTTCAGGAATTTTCCATTTCAATTCTTCATTTAATTCTAATTACCTAAATATATATATATATAAAATCGTTCAAATAAATTGTATAAGAGACTGAATATCTTCTCGTAAAGTATAAAATTTATCAATTCAATATAGCATTTCAAACTTGGTGAATTAGTAAAACTGGAACAAAATCACAATAGAATCATGCAAACACACTATAAGCATTTTAAGTAATAAAATAATTATAAACAAATTTCTGCCAATTACTTATTAATTGTACTCCTAATGCTTTTCGCCTGCAATTACAGTTACGAACCTGATATGTATTCTTAATACAAGCTACATGAAGCACTATTTTGTTGTTAATACATATAATAAGCGCTAAAAACTATTTTTAAGGATCGATTACAAAAATTTCTATCGTTACTACTCACTACAACTCATTACTATAAAAACCAAATTTTAGCAATATATTGCGAAGCTATAATTTTAGTATCACATAGAGTCCACACTTGTTTCAACCCAACCTTACCATCTGCATTTCCTTCAGGCAATCGTTAAAGCTGCTTGGAAGAGGGTCACTAAGAGGCCGATTTTTCGGCTTAGGTGGTATGGGAGGGGGTACTTTCTTCTCGAATTCATTCTTGAGAAAATAGGTGAGAGAAAGAAAATAGTGAAGAAGTTACAGAAAGGATAGCAAAAAGAGAGAGAGCAGTAACAACATAACATCTTTTTGTTTTCAAATTTATGTATACGATGCATGTGTTGGATTACACTAAGTCCAGAAAAGTAGAAAAAAGATGTTGCTATGCTATTAAAAATGTGTCTCCTTTTTTTTTTTTCTCTGCAAAGAATTATAACGAAAATTCGAAATGTTTATTTAGCTAATTATTTAATACAATTCTTGAATAATGGTGAGTTTTTGAAATCAGTTCCACTGAATTATCTCTTGAAATTAAAATTATTTTCTATAAAAAAAATTACATTAAGGAAAAAAATATTAAGAAATCTTTGTCGTTGAAATGACTGTTTCTTAAACATTTCACATGATTAAAAAACCAGAATTATATGAGATATATTTCAGAAGTTAGATTATATATATAAATTTACTGATACTTTACTTATTCAAAAAAAATTACAAGGTAGTAGATACTTAAAACTTGAATCTGTTGAGAATAAACCATTTTAATATCTCAAGATGATACATTTTCTAATTATTTTAAAAAAAAGAGAGAGACGTAAGTATTTTAAGGATAGTATTCTGCATATTGAATATATGTCACATAAACATCTTACTAAAACTAAAATGGAAATTCTGTAGAAATCATTATTCTTGTTCATAAATAGGACTTGATTTTAAGTTAAAATTTTCAGTTGACATTAAACATTATACCATGTATTTGCAAGAGAATATCACCAAATATTGCAAAAAAATTATGAAATATGTAATTATTCAAGTCTGACAATAGCAGAAAAAATCTAGCTAGTCAATTTAACCAAAATGAAAAATCTAAATTGAGATTTGAGAAATTAAGTAACGAATAGGAATTTTTAACTTTATTTAAAGCGCCTTTCAGAAGTTTTATGTATGCTTATTTTTCAAAAAAATGCCTGTTTCACTTCGAAAAAACAATGAGAGAGAATACAATTACTTTTCAATATAAACAAAGCATCAAATGAATCTTAGAAAAGAAAGCAAAGAATATTGACACATAGAAGTACTAAAATAGAAAGTTACTGATAAAAAAATGTAAGATTATATTAAATTTTGATTGAAAAAAATAAGCTGAACTGAATAACATGTGCACAATTTTCTTAGAGAATTATTTAAAAAGTGAAGGATATAGATCAAAGGTTCATTTGAATATGATACTTGAAATTCGCTTTACCTAAAAATGAACATTTTACCCCGCCATACAGAATCTATTTTTATCAATCTATTTATCTTTCGCTCTTTCTCATAGATTACCAGAAAAAAATCTAAATTTACTTAACATAATTTCTCAAAAATACCTTTTCAAAGAAATATTGCTCGAAAATAATTATACAAAAAGCTCTAAGGAAAACGAATTAAGTTTGATACCAATGATAAGATTTAAAGAACTCTCATTAGACTAAAATAATTAATTTTATAGAGAAAAGACTTAAAAACATCGCCCGAATTATTTTTATTAAATCAGAAATTTTCTTTTGAGATGTAAGACTTATGCAAGTAAATTTTAAAAATTATCGCATGAATATATCTTTTACATACAGGGTGGGGCAAATAAAAGTAGCCCGGAGAACAGAGTTCCAGTTTACAAAGAAACACTGCAAAGGATAGGAGATAGTTTGCTACTCTGGTTATAGCAGACGTTGAAAATTACCACTATTCGTCTGTTGACCCCTTTAGGAACTGGTCGGCAAGTTGAGGGAAACAGACCGAAGCTGGACTGTTGGAATTGCTGAAATCTCATCAGAAATGTTTTGCTGCAGTTCTTGAACACTGTGAGGGTTGTTGTGATACACCTTAGACTTTTGAGAATTACAACAAAAGTTAATCACACACTGACAGGTCAGGGTACCTGGGCAGTTAGGTCCAAGAATAAACTGACTTCTGCTAAACAATCTGTCAGGAATGAAGATTGTGTGAATGTGATCCATTATTTGGCGGGAAGTATGGGCAGTTGCACCATCCTGTTGGAAGTAATATTGCCATAAATAGTAAGTTGATGAAGCCACAAATTAATTTAAAATGTTGGAAATGTAAGGCTCTGAATCCCTTTGATGTGCACGTCACATTTACTCACTCGTTCGGGCCACTTTTATTTGCCCCACTCTGCATAAATCGTCCTTATATCATAGCATGCGTTCCGTGTAGATAAATTCCTTAATAATAAAAATCAAGATTTATTAAGCAAATTTTTCATAAAAATTATACCTGTTTTGGTTGGACCTTAGACTCTATTTCTTTAGTGGAATCGAGAGCTGGAATAGAAAATGGTGATTGATTAAGAGAGCTGAATGTCTCGGAACTTTTGGTTTCGGAAACTGAGGTAGATGTCGTTAATTCGGTTTTCTTTACATCGTAAATGCTGGGTAATGCTTCTGACACCGGAATGTCAGTTAACAAACCGTGTTTGAAACTCTCCAGCTTCTTCTGGGTTGCGTTGATTAAATTGTTCAAGTCAATAGCCTCCAGTGTGACAGGTGACAAACAATCACGTTCGACGACATTTTTGGACACAGACTCTTGCTCTTTCTTTGTGAAAGACATTTCTGTGTTTCCTTTTATCTATAAATAAAAATTATTCCATAATAAATATTATATGGAATATTTAAAAGAATCATAAATATTAATATGGATTTTGTGAATGTGTCTTAAATAATGAATTTGTGAATCATGTTTTTGAAAGATTTTTAAATATGATTATTTGGTGATACATATATATATATATAAATAAACATGTGTAAAAGGATCTTAATAATATTCCGTTGAATTTTACTTACCAACCTTATTATAACTGATAGAAATATTTTTTCTTTCATTTCGAAACCCGTTATTTGTAAAAGCTTTAAATCCTTTTTAAAGAGAGGTTTAGTAAGATAAAATTTAGAAATCAATGGCTTGAGAGTTTACTATTTATTAAGTACAAAGTCACTCCTCACTGGACTGAATTTCGTTCTTTCCAACAGGTCGTGTAAATTGGGTATATATCTTTCAACTTTATTTTCATTTAAATATTACAAAAATTGTAAATAAAGCACGAAAGTTCAATCTATTTATGTATAGTTATTGCACATAATGTGAAAAATCCACAATATGAAATGAATTATACATAGTATTGTCCATTAACGAGGATAATACTTTGCATTTTTCATGCGTTTGGTATTTTTATTTAATTTCTGCGTTTGTGTGTATGATCGTTAGATTTTTTTTTATATTTTTGCATATTAACCATTAAGGATATATTTGTGTATTAAGCATATAAAATATGAAGAATTTTTTTTATTTACATAAAAAAGGACATGCCTCTGCGTAAATTCGAAAACGTTTTATAAGAATTATGTTGAAAACCATTTATATATACGTGAAAAAAGCTCGCTAACGAATGGATATAGAAGTTAAATATTATTTTTCAGGAGCTTTTTACTATGCTTTTCTATTTGGTACATTTGTATATTTTAAGGGTGTCTGTGTGTGGAATGTCTAATGAAGCTCATATTAAATTGTATAAATTTATGTACTTTTTTTTCTCAGAACAAATGATACGCATAACCTGGTTCAGTGACAGGAGACTTTAAAATCATTAACTTTGGTCTAGGTCCCATAATAAATTGAGTAACAACCACATTTGCACCTAATTTTAAATTTTCATTTCACAAATGTAGATTTTGAAATCACTAATAACTTGGTACTGTTAAACTGACTTATATAGAGGTTCTAAATGAAGTAAGTTTTCAAGTAATTTTTTTAACAAAATAGGATCAGCTAGATCTTTAGCTTTCGCTTAAGTTCATTTGTTATTGTATATGTTACATGTGTTTGTGTTCTATTGTATATGTCACATGATTTTCTCCCTCGGAAAACAATCTGTATTAAAAATTTTCGTATGAAACAGAAGATGAAAAAAAAATTCAATGATATTCTTTCGAATAGCTTAACTATAACATCGTTGTATTTTTGTGATTAAGATATTAGAATAGGTTACTACTTCTAAGAATTATTCAATCACAAAAAATTTTTACTTTCCTGTACTTTTTTTTGCTTTTAACTAAAAATTTGGACATGCCCACTGCACTCGTAATTTTTTCGAGCAGTCATCGAAAATAGGTCGAACACGGGTGTTCTTACAGCAGCTCATTTGAAAAAGAGCGTTAAGTGACTTTATTTTTTTAAAAATTGTGTATGTGCTTATGATAACACAATAAAAGTAAAAAGTTCTGATTTATTATGGGCAAAAGAATCCGATTGTTCAGTTGTACGACATTTTCGCATGCCGGCGTTAAGTAGTTCTCTTTTTTCCTGCCCATTCAAAGTGGATTTGTTTATTTCATCCATTTTCTGTAAAGAAACATGTTTAACTAATCCTGCATTCTTATATATTTATATATGAGTATATATAATTTAAATGCCAATTAGGCCTATTATTTAAAAACATTTATACGTGTGTAAATGTGTGTGTGTGTGTGTGTGTGTGTGTGTGTGTGTGTGTTGTGTGTGTGTGTGTGTGTGTGTGTGTGTGTGTGTGTTGTGTGTGTGTGTGTTGTGTGTGTGTGTGGTACTGTCGTAACAATGCCAACGTTTAAGATAAATCGCGAAGTTGGTAACCCTGATATCCCATCAGTCGTACGCTCTGAATTGACAACCATATGCTTCCTTTCATATTATGTCACCAATACCGTCGCAATAATACGTAAGTACCGTTTATATCTCTTATACTACTTCAAGCTTATATTGATATGAGCTTAAATTGGTTCAAGCTTATATTGATTTGAATATTCACAAAATGTGTCATCTGTGTTCCAATGACAGATGACGCACAGATTATTCAATATGTAAAAGAGAATATTCACATCAATATGTTTTTCTCATTTTATTGATGAGCGAAGCTGTTTTGAAATGCACGGATTTTGATATGTACAAACATTTGCTTGTACATATCAAAATCTGTGCATTTCAAAACACAGCTGATATATATATTTTTAAAAAAAAAAAACATTTTTAAAAATTTCAAATAGATCAATTGTAGTGATTTGATTTTTATTGTTCTCTCAATGCAAAATATCATTATTGGGGTTTTTTCCAGAATTTTATGCAAAATCGGCTTACGCTCTGATGCTCTGTACGTCACCTACGATCGTTACTTGGATAAAACATGGTTTATAATCAAGATAAATATTTTCAATTTTTCTTATAAGAAGTAACTGAAATCTAAGACAAAATGAAATTTTCTCACAAAACAAACTTTTTTTCAATCTTTTCAAAAATTTGATTTATAATAATGAATTACATAGAAATAAGAAGTAAAATAATAAGTAACAGTAATAGAAAATAAGGCTGAAGTAATAAATTTTGCAAAACGCATTATGAAATAAGTCGTAAATAACTACTTCCCTAATATCAAGTTATGCTCATAAAAAAGAAAGAAATCTACAGATTAACAATGAATTTCTAAGTAAACGAATTAAAATGTTCAGTTGTAAGAATCCAAGTAGTCCGGGATTTAAATTATCTAAAACGAACAAATATTTTACGAAATTGCAGCATGTTTTAAGTTCTGATAATTTTACGTGGTATATATATATATATATATATATATATATATATATATATATTAGCGAAATATTTTTTATACCTTAAATGGCACGATTAACACAAGGAAAACGTTAACTTGACAAAAATATTTATTTAAGGAGGTAAAAAGGCCTTAGTGTGTGTGTTCTGAAGTAGATTAATAAATGTCTCGCCTTTATATGTCAAATGCACTAGTAGACAATACAGGTATAACTCTAGAATACGGCAAACTTTATCGGAATTAAAAACATATATGTATTTAAATATATAACTATCAGTTGTGAAAGTAATTTCTTTCACCACAATATATTTTAAGTGTACTTTATTTTAAACATCGTTCAACTAGTTTTAAACAGTTTGTTAAAATTAATAGCAGTGAAGACGGGTAGAAACAACAGGAAGTTGTAACTATATTTTTCGTTTCTGGCTGTATCTGCACTAATTTTAAAGTTTTACTAATGAAAGATTGTAGGTGACTTGCAATACTTCATGTAGTCAGTTTCATGTAATATTTTGAAAGAATAATTTTTTAAACTATTTTTAAATGTTACTAAAATGCTTAATTAAGTTATCTGAAATGTTTTTATTCTTTTAAACGATATAAAATTCTCGCTTTTAGTAATTTTTACTGGAATTACAATATGAAATACATTTAAATTAAACATGAGAATATTAATGGAAACATATTTTACGCCACATTTGCATTTTTTCTTTTGTTAAGTAAAACAAGTTTTGTTTAGAGAAAAATATATTTAATTTGATTATTTGTAATATTTTCAATCTTTTATCTCTTTGATTCATGAGCAAAATTATTGGATCGTTAAGGAGCTTTGAAACTATTTCTGTCGACCCAAATTAATATCAACTTTGATCGAATGTTACAATGACGATTTTCATGCATATCTAAAGTGACTGGTTGTTAGATAAAAACATATTAATTATATGTTAAATTATATTTTAAAAGCGATAATAAAGAATAAAAATTCCATCATGATTACTTCATGTTTTGTTTCCGTAACAGTCTTTGTGAAAGTATTGTCGTCGTTTTTTATTTCTTCGGTTTTCGAGGACGTGGATGTGTCGACTGGAGATCTTGGTGGCTTCGGAGGTCCTTGAGGTGTTTGTAACAGTTCTGAAAACAATGGGAAAGAATCAACGGGTTTATTTTCCTTTACTTCCTGCTTTCCGAAATCCTCGCTCAACTTCTGGCTTGTGAATTTTTCCAGAATGTTGTCGGCAGAGTTGGCAGTGACATTAGCTGGCAACAAGGTGGCTGATTTAATTCTCATGCCTTCTTTTTCTTCTGTCACCTGGTGAAAATTGTCTCTTTAGTGTTTATAATATACTTCATATTCATTTATTTAAAAGTATAATATTTATTCGTCACACAGTTAATTGTTTAAAACCCATAAAATAAGACTAATCATTTCGTTTCAGGTGTTAAGTTCTACCCAACAGGATTTCACTGATTGCAAGGACTTCACTGCTTACTTCGGTTGTTTATTAAAATAAAACTGCATGCTAATTACACAGATTAACAAAGTTGTAAGATTGAGTAATTCAGAGTTTTTAAACATTTTTTTTAATGAAAATATGCAAACATTAACATCTATACGCAATTTGAGGATATAATAAAAGTATATGTATGAACTGCTTACAAAATAATTTTTTAACAGTCAACTTATTTTAAATTATTAAAATTTTTCTTTGATTTTTTCCATTATATAAAGAATTACTTTATGATATAAAATGCTAAAAAATGCATATTTTCTGTTCAAAATGTTTCGTTTTTTAAGCGCTTTAATGGATGCGTGTATTTATTTGCATTGTAAAAGTAAATATTTTTTTTTAGAAAAAGATCAATAACGTTGGAAGAATTTTATTTTAATTTTATGTGTTATAAAAGTTTGATGCAAGAAAAAGGAATAAAACAGAGTTTATAATTATTGCATAAAGTTTTTTAAATGTCCTTTTTAGAAGAAAAAAAATGGGAAGTTATTTTAGTTCCATTTTTTTCACAAGGTTAAATAGAAATGAATTATTTTTTAAAAAAATAATAATTTTTTTAATTATTTACTACTTAAATTATACTTTTAAATTATACTTAAATAGTTTTTAAATTATACTGCAATTTTAATTTATTAGACTCGTTGTACAAACTATATAAGTCTGTTCAAATTCATTGCTCAAATTGTAAAACTGTAAGTTACATGTATTATGTAGTTCTGTTTTACATGAAGGAAAAAGTAAGGGAAACAGCAACGGATCTGCATGATGAAAGTTTAAATTCACAAATTGAGAGTCGTGTTCACTCTTCGGATGAACTCTAGCATCAACCTTTTAGTCTATAGAATCGTCTTTTGTTTAAATGATAGCAGTTCATTCATTGTATGACGGTTTATTATAAACCCTAGAACTATATATTTAGGGGGCTGGTATAAAAACACAAACTATACGCTTGATCTTGATTTTTATTTTTCTAATTTCAAAAATTAATGCTATATTTTATATGGATTTTTATTCATACTTGGCTGTATAATTTGCAATACATTGTCAGGTTTAACTATTTTCGCACGTTTATGCGAATTCTCACCATCATCATAAATATAACTATTGTTCTCGTGTGAGTTAAATAAATGAATTTATTGCATCATCAAGAAAAACTTCTTTTATATAGAAAGAGAAGAACAGATAATTTTTCTTCCTAAAAAGGACTTTAAAAATATCCCTATCGATCAAAAGACTCAGACACTATTTAATGTCCTTTATTGCCCTATTTATTCCAATTGATAATAAAATCCTGATTTCAATTTACAGTGAAATTTCTAGTTTTTAAATGAAGCAGTGTTTTTTTTCCCTGCTGATAACTTTTATAGAACAAAAAAAGGTGAATTCAGCATGAAAAAAATTTCTATTTTTTTATACAAAGGAAATGATTTCAAAATCGTATCTTTAAATACTATTCACTATCGTATTCCAACTATTAGGAAATAAAAGGGAAACAACTAAATAAGTGGTTCAAGAACTGTTTATCCAATTTCTATTCAAACTCTAAAAATTTGTATACTCACTTTCGATGAGCTTTCGGATAGAGAAATAATTTCCTTCGTTACGGATCCATTTTCCATTGTCTTAAGCGGTGATGATGTCCTGATAAGTGATTCTGTAGAAGTGCAGTTGGAAGGGACCAAGTTTTCTTTATTAGATTCTTGCCTGAAACAGGAAATTAATTGTAAGTTTTTAGTTTGAAAAACAAATATTTTGTTGGGTTTTTTTTCTTTTTTTTTTTCTCAAAATCGGATATATATTTTATGTAAACGAAACCAGAAATAGAAATGAGTCAATTTTGGTTAAAAATATGTTTGGTTTCTTTAGTTTCACTTACATTTTCATGCAGAATATTATCCAATAAAATAAATTATTTATTTAGTGTCGCCGTTTGTCTCATCTGCGTAATCTTTTTTGTAATCATCTGTAGATGTTTATTTTTATCATACCCTTAATTATTCAAGTATTTGTATTTCATACATCTGATCAAAATGATTCAGTTTGTAATCTTTAGTTTACTGTGCGCTTTGTTTTTACCTTTTAATGAATATATGTTTATACAGATTGTAATCAGAAATTATTCGATAAATAAAGTGTACGTAGAACATTTCGAGAAACTATATTTCTAATGCTAAAGCGTTAGAGCCAAGCGTTTTTGTAAAAAATAAAACTCAGAATTTAGTAATACTAAGAAAGTAGGATACACAGAAGGAAAATTAAAAAGGGATACTTATGAATATCGAACCGTCAAAACTGAATTGAATGATTGAGAATAGCACTTAGAAGCCACACGAGAACTATTGACTACAGGACCTTCGTAGCAATTATTAAAATCGAATTTATTGATTAAGTATTAACGTCACACTTAGACGCATTTCGAGGACTTCACAACAGATTTTGATCCACCTACAAGTGACGATGATAACACATTATTTGGCATCCTATTTTCCAATCTTCCCCACCAAGTCAAACCCAGGATTTTGAACCTCGACATATTTAACGTACTTAAACCCCACTACAAGACAGATCTTTAAAGGCATCAGGAATCAAACCTACGACAAAGAAATAATGCTAGCCATAAACTCACGATCCATATCACTTGGCTGTAGTAGTCATGATTAAAACTGAAATTAATTATTATTATATATATAATAGAAATCAATCAAATCCCAAATATAACTTTCCAAAATTTGAATGTAAGTAATTGAAGCTGAAGTGTGCTGAATAACATATTCAGGGGAATTAAATGCATCCTCTTTAATATTGTTATATTTTAAAAAACCCGTATGTATATAACTTTTATTTTAAGATCTTTGTGGAATTAAGTGATTTAAAATTTAATACTAATTGATTTGAAAGCGACCAAACCTATTTTCCTTTTTTATTGGATCAATATTGGCACACAACGCCAGCTGGGTGGCGTGGTTGGTTTTGTCGCTGGCCTACTACACTCAAATTTACGGATTCGACCCCGGCCCATGTCGGTGGATTTCCTTGATGCAGAAAATCGACACCGGTCATCTCGTATGATTATACGGCATGTGAAAGATCCTTAGAGAATCTGTTTGGCTTGGATGCTCTCGGCAAAATTAAATCCTAGTACAAAGTTCGCATCGTCAAGAGCTCAGGAGCCCTCTGGGGAGGAAACTGGGCGTCAAAATTGCTTACTGTAATTAGTATCGACTATCTGATGCAGCGCTAAAAAGTGGTACCAGCTCCTTTAGAATGTACTTTTTCTGTAAAGGTTTAAAATACCAATGCGCAGCCCCATTGAAAAAAAATATTGGCACACAAAGACATGTGAGGTAGACGAATATAATTTAACTTTCAAATCATTTCGATATTTTTTCCCCTACCATTTTTTTCCGAATTTGGATATGTTTGGTTGGATTCGTCTTGGGAATTTGAAGTCGTTGGTCCATGATTAAACTACATCAAGGGTCGACAACCTAAGACACGCGTGCCAAACATGGCACGCGGTACAATTTTCAATGCCACTCTGTACTTGTTTACAAACTTGTCAATTTTTAAAATAATAGAAATCGATAAATTTGTAATGGACCTACCTTATTTGACAAACATCTTCAGAATTTTGAACATTTACGGAATTACGAAAAAATCGGAAAGATAAATTTACAGCTATTTTGTAAATTAGTGAATTTCATTGCTAAAGAGATTTAATTGTTTGAAGAGAGAAAATTTCATGTACTCTCTCTGCTTTTCGTTTTGTTTCTACATATCTGAATAAAAAATCTTTCCTTATGCGAAAAACATTTCGAGTCCGCAAAGAAATTGTTTAACAACTGAATGCTCAAAATTGTGTCGAATTGAAAGTCACAAACTATACCCCTGATTTTGCGATATGAAAGTAGAACGGTGCACCAGGTTCACATTAAATTTAAATTTATTTATTTAACTACAATGAGAGGGAAATACTTATATTTTACGTTGTCTCTATTTCTTATTTTAATAAATACGTTTAAAAAATACATAATATATGTACACTTTAAATATTTTTGTTTTTGTTTAGTTATATTTTATGCTGTTTATTTTTATGTTAAGAAATATCTTTAAATGATGCATAATTAGCATATGATAAAACTGTAAATCTGTATTATTGATCTCTATCCTCTAAATGCATGCATTATTGCGGGAATCGAATTGATTCAAAAATGTATTACTGTGTACCACGCTGAATAATTATACGGGTAGATTGGTTTGGCGCACCACAGCTTAAAAGTTGCCGACCCCTGAACTACATGCTTTCATGTTTGTATACGTTTTGTCTTATAACTACAATAACCGTATAACGAGCTTGATACTTTTTAGAAAACTCAACGTTAAATATTCATGTCTTTGCACAATTTTAATCTTGTTTTAACTTTCATAATTACATCATTATTAAATGTCATTCGTTTCAAAATATTGTAATTATATCATTTTGAATCTTTTTTCGTTAAAGTAAAATAATAAGTAAATAAACCATTAAAATCATGTAATTTTATTCAAACAATGTATCGGCCATTCTGCATTATGCAGACTTGACTTAGTTTTGCCATCATTTATCCCATTTATGTTATTCGGAAGCATAACATATTACATCAAGAGTAGTACCGTATAAAACAAAATAAATAATTTATTCTGTTTCGGTGTTGTTAATAAAAAGAAAATGTTATAAATTATAAATGACCTATATAGTCATTGAAAATTATTTTAATGCAAAACTGTTTGATTATCTGTCCCATCCTTTAAAAAAAGGTCTTCACCTCAAATAAGAGAAATAATTAAATCCATGATTTTATCACAAAACTAACACGTCATTCATGGATCCCAAAACATATTGTTTTTTTCCAATAATGAACGTTATTAAGATATGTCTGATATAAATTACACAATACAGAATCTGCTTCCCTGTAGATCGTATAAATACAGTCAAAAGTATTATCTTAATGATTTCTATATCTTTGGTTTGAGTGCAATTAAACTTTCTTTGCACACACATATATTCCAAAAAATTACATAACCCAATTCCAATACTCAAATTCAATCTATTTTTTCCATTACCTTTTCTTATGAAAAAAGAGGATAAATGTATAGGAATTTAAAAAGTTCTGCTAAATAAGAAACTTTTTTATATATCATTTATCTGCTACTTGTATCTTTCTGAATTTTATGCTATATAAATGCAGATTTCCCAAAAGTATTCCCCATTGTGTAAAACAATAAGCCATTTTAATAAAAGATTAGAAATGTGTGTTACTCTTGCAGTTCCTAAAATTAGTAATTTTTTCATACATTATGTTTTTCATATAAAAAAGGAGAATGTCTGTCCTGAAATTATATACTCTCGGTACACTTTTGATATTGCGGATCGAAGTATGCTACATTTCCCAACAAATTTCAATTGTGTTAATTCTAGCAGTAATTTTTATTCAAAGTCCGTTAATTTCCGACCTCTTGCCATTACTTTTTACATGGCTGACAATGCACTACGCATTAATACATTTCTTAAGCGATGTTACTGCCATTTGGGCATTTGAATATTGTCATCCCATGAATTTTGTCATTTCATTGAATATCAATTAAAATTTAGGTCCTCAATCTTTTTGAATTCAGCGAATAATGAGTTTCACTGATATTTTCTGAGTGAAACACTTAGAATACAGCATAAGCTTGAACATATAACAGTTCATTTGTAACAGTTTTTAATTGTGTATCGGAACACTTAAAATGCTTTTACGGAGACCAATTTTTCCTAGACTCAAAGTTTATTCAAAATCAATAACATTTAAAAATCTACTTAATCATAAAGAAAAACTGCTTTAAGTACGATATTTTTCTAATTAGATACTAAAAACCTTGACGCTTAAAAATGTTCCTTTACTTAAAAACCTTTAAGTTTAAGAATTTTGTAATTTGCAATTAATTATCAACAAAAAATAACAAAATAACCATCTCACAAAAATTTTATAATTTATGTAATATAAATTTACAATAAATTCACTTCCTTAAAAAAGAAGTAAATATCTTTACATTTTATAAAATTTAACTTTTAAATAACCTGAAAATACTTGAAAATTTCAGAGTGACCATTTACAATTCGTTCCGTGACAATAAAGACAACCAAAAATAATAGTTATTTCTTCATGAATTCAGGCATGGGGGGAAAAAGTAATCTTGGCCTTTTAATTATTCAAAAAAAAGTGAATTTTAACTTTTTAAGTGATATTGAATCATATGAAAACATTCGCCAGTCCAACATCTGACTGCTATAAATTTGTTTCCTATGTAAATTTTTCAAATTACAAAATAATTTGTTACTTAAGTTTCCAATTTATGTTAAAAGTTTACAATTCATGAACTATTTCTTTTTTTTTATTTGAAGAATTCTTATCCTGATAAAGATGAAATATAAGAACATTCGACCATTTTAAGGAATCAAAGAACCAGAAAAAAATGAGCAATTGCAAGCTATTTGATCTAAATAAGAAATTAAAATAAAAATTACCTGATATTTTATACAATCAACTTTTTTACCGTTTTAATTAACCGAATTTTGTAGAAATATACAATATATTTCAACACAGAAACTAAAGAATTCTTTTAAAAACTAGAAACGAAAGATATTGATAAGTTTCATATAAATTCCTAATTAAATTTGTTTGCATA
This sequence comes from Trichonephila clavata, assembly GCA_019973975.1. Lineage (NCBI taxonomy): Eukaryota > Metazoa > Arthropoda > Arachnida > Araneae > Nephilidae > Trichonephila > Trichonephila clavata. The sequence continues at coordinate 79,573 of BMAO01025077.1, read as the reverse complement.
GTTTAAAAATTTTAAAGCTACTTTTCTTCGTTTCATGCAACAACGTAATAGTTAATACATTGAAAAATACTGTCTATTTTTATATTATAGAAATAGACACAAAGCTTAAGCAATTATAACAAACATATTAAAAGATTTTCGCATTTTTTTTCCTTCTAAATGCTGTTTCTAGTACGATTTGCCATTTATTTTTTCAATGAATAATTCTAATAGTTTTAAGTACATTTTGCGAAATATATTTACAACAGCTCAATTTTTTAAAATTAAAATAGGGTTGTAACTATAGTACACATCTTAAAAAGTTTTCTTTTAAAGTTTTTTTTTAAAGTTTTTCTGAAAATGTCACCTTTATCAGAATAAGTTATAACTCACTGTGAAAAACAGAAAAAAAAACATAACAAATTAATTTTTTCACTAAAATTTTATTAATTATTGATTTTAAATTCCTTACTTTGCAAAAATAAAACAAAATCAAAAATAGCTTCTATATTCATATTGTTAATGTTATTGTCTTACCTCATCTTCTAATTATTAAAATTTATTACTATTTTTGTTACGCATTTTATTGCAATAACGATAGGTTATATTTTTTTCGCTCGGTGTTTCTTAATTTTGAACATATTTCAATGCATCAGTATTTCTTGATGAAAAACAAAAAGAATTTTCTCTCGGATTTGAAAATTATATTATAATGTATAAAGAACTATTTTTTTCAAAAATTCATCACAATGCTACTGCAAATGATTAATAAATAAACTTAAAATAATATTTATTTTTGAATAATTTGTTTTCATTTTTCGAAATAACACATCTAAAAAAAGACACCTGAACACAAATTTTAAATAATGCATTCAAATATTTTTCAGAATCTCGTTTCAACGACTGTGACACAAGCACTTGACATTACCTTTTGCTTTTAGCATCGCGAGCTTTCTTCCGCTTTTGAGGGACCCAAAAAGATACCACAGCATCCTTCACCTTCAAGAACTCCTTCCGAAACACGGCAAAGGTCACCAAGGCTAGAACACAACAGGTGATACTCTCCAAAACACCCATATCGAGCAACAATATCACACAGAAACACTATATCCATTCGTGGGCACGCGGCATGTTTGATATCCAGCCATCTCTCTCCCATTCAAACTGGTGGTAAAAGCGTAAAAGTCATTACTGTTTTGCTTATTAGGGTGGCTCCAATTCTTTTTTCCCGACAGGTTCGTGGTATTCCTTGGGGTGTCGACAGCTAAGTTTGGAACAACTCTTTCAGGCCGGGAGGGATTTTACTCTAGACTTTTCTTTTACACGTCTCTAACTACTTACATCCACTTCTAAGCCACTTCAACGGCTTCCGCTTCAGAAGACACTTATAGTTTCAATAGTGTTTATTATGGCCTTTATTTTTATACGGTAGATATTCTTTTTGAACACAAAAATTACTCTTTTATTCATTTAACGTGATTTTTACTGTTCAACGAAATGAATCAAATATGTTTTTATTGGATTAATCTTTTTATATTTTATTTTAATTTTCAATAAAAGTTTTATCCATTACGAAGTTTGAAGACAAATAACTTTTTATATTATATAAACATAATTTATTTGGCTTCTTTCTTTAAAATTAATTGAAGAACAATTTTATAACTTCTATCTCACTAAATTTTATGAAGTTTTCAGTCCTGGAAAAAAGCACTGAAAGCTACATTAATTTGATTTTTAATATTTTTGGTCATCTATTTACTAATTGTAACATTATTACATAATATTATAAACATAATAGAGTTGTATAAAGTTAACAAACTCGAAGTTAAAACTTTAAAAATATGTAGTAAAATAAAATAGAATTTTTTAAATAACTTTGTAGTTAGTCAGTATTTTTAATATTAACATTTAATTCGATAACATTAAACAAACTATTTTGGAGAAAATTAGAAAATTACTCTCATATTCTTGACGTTAATTTCATTTTTTTTATTCAGTTGTTTTAATTTGTTCTCTTTTGAAATATTATTAAAAAGATTTTAAAAATTTATCTTACTTATTTTGATTTTTTATTGAAAAAATGTATCTCATTCATTAAGTTGTTAGTACATTTTGTTGACATTGTGTTTTCATAGTTTTTCTTGAGAATGAATTCATTATTCACTGGGATTTCTCATTCCTTCTGACTCCGTTTGAAAATGGCTATGTGCCGAATAACTTAATTCTTTGTCTGGCAAATTCTCTGAGAAATAATCATTTGTGCGTTCTATAACATTTCATTTAAAATTTAGCAATATTTATTTGATGGTAGTAAATTTAGTAAAAATTTTATTCATTTTTGAAGAAATTCTGTAATTTTGCCAAATTATATTTCCATTTTCTTCAACTTGATTAATAGTTTCTAAAATTTATACCTGGTCCCTTGGCAATTTTCCACAAAAGAGTGGAATATTTTGCTTTCAGAACTAGCAGACAGGTGGGTAGAATATTTTCATTGCTCTGTCTGAAAGCGCACTTAAGAAGAACCATCTGTTCATGGTACAAGTGCTGCAAATTATTAAGAAACCGGAAGAACCTATTTAGACTCGCAAAATAGCAAGCTAATATTTCCTTTTAACCTTCTTTTAGAAAAAACCACAAGATTGCATTAAATGCTTTTTTATCGTAATAGTTTGGTCTTCTTTTTTTAGGTAAACTAATTATTTTTAATTAAATCGAAATAACTAGAAAAAATGAAAAATGTGTTGTGTGTACGAAGTTTAATTTTTTAAATTTTAAATTTAATATTATCATAATCATTGAAAATACTTAAATAACACCAATAAAAATTCAAATGTCATTTGTAATACATATGGTGTTATATAAATACATAAAATTATATTTTAACTTTGAATGTCCCCGTGCACTTCTATTAATGCAAAATATCTCAAATAGTTTGATATGTTGATATTTGAAGAATAATTTTATAGCAGTATTTTTGTAAATTGTTTGCAATGTAATGGAGAAAATATGAAATATTAACTGTATATTTTTTAACCTATTTGCATATTTAAGCTTTCAATTAGTTCATTTAAATGAATAATTAGTTTTCATGTTATATTCAGTTTACAATCAAGTTACTTACTCAATTCCTTTAATTATCTCAACTTAAAAAATATTTTCAGAAAAATAGAATACAAGGGACTCGAATGTTATCTTAATTTGTACTAATCAGAAAAGGATTAAATAATTCCGTTAGATGTAACGCAGTCATGCTGCATTCGATTCAAATGCATTTAAAGCATAGGTTCTCAACGTGGGTGATAACGCCCCCTTGTGGGCGTTTGAGGTTTTCAAGGGGGCGGTAAAAGACCTAAGACCTAGAGAAAATTAGAGGGTGTTGAGATGGCACAGAGGGGTTTTGGTAGATGAACCAAAAAAAAACTTAAATAAAACGCTAATTAGTTTACTTACAAAAGTAAACTTTAGTACTGTTTACCTTATGTTGATTGTATGTATTTAAATCATTTTTATATCACGTACAAAAATTCACATATTTCGGGAAATGGATAAAAAAATTAAAGATTACACTCTACATTCAGACCTACACTTACCTCCGAAAGTCTGCGTACAGGCGATCATTTTATTTATCTTTCATATTCATGCAAAAATGGCTAATTAAATGAAGTATTTCAGAATCAATACTATTTATTATTGATACATCTAACGTCGTTAATTCAAATAGTATAAGCAACAATCACCTGAATATTACATAAAACAATACAAATATTTTTAACTTCAGAACGACACAAATCTTGTGCGCCAAAAGTCTGCGTACACTGGAAAAAAACCTTACAATAATAGATTGTAAATAAAAGTTAATACTTTTTAAGCTATTCCGTTCTTTCTATAACTCTCATCATATTTGGCAGTGATTTAAATAGCTTAGTTGTCTCATCATGGATATTTTGTTCCATTCTTCTACTATGACATATTTGAGCATTTCATGGATGTTATTGCGCTTTCCATGATTATTCACTAGAGTAAATCCCATAAATGCTGTATTGGGCTTAGGTCTGGGGACTAGGATGGCCTGTGGGATTGGTTTGGGACATGTCAGAACAGCCACGGCTTCACAATGGGAGCCATTTGCTCGGTACCTTTATGCCGCCGAAAGTTAAAGTCATCACTCACCACAAATTTCTCGGCACCTTCCTTGATATTTTACTTCAATAAGTTAAAGTAATTAATGTTGTGCATTGTTGATTCAATAAATACCGGATTACTAGCCGAAAGACTTCCAATGAACCCCCAAACATTATGTCTCCTTCTCTATGTTTGATACTCGAAAAAGGATTATCTTTCTTAAGATCTGTCCAGGAATTTTTGCAGGCATACTTTTGTTCTTTTTGATGCCAAATTACAAAAAAATACTTTCAATTGTCTATATTACATTTTCCGAATAATTATGTATCCTATTTAGACGTTTTTTTGGCAAAGGTCATTCTCTTAGCTCTTTTCACTCAATAGATGAATGATTTCTTGAGTGCAACTCAACCATAATAGTCATCCTTTTTCAGTTCCCTTCGAATTGTGGTTAAAGTCACATATTTTTACTATTTAATGTCACACTTTTAGCTATTTGTGAAGCTTATAGTCTTGTATTTATTTTTATAGAGCGTATTACAAAGCAAGATTCTCGAGGTGATGATGTAGACAGGCGGCCGGATCTTGGCGTTTAGGTTAAAATTTTAGGTGATTTGTAGTTTATGAGTACTTTTTGAATCAATGAATGTCTCCTATTAACAGTTTCAGCAATTTCTTTAAAAATTTCCCCCTTTTCTGAAGATTTCTGAGGATTTTTCTTTCAATAATATGCCGGTCTCTATTCTGTCGCTTGCCCCGGAAACACAAATTTTTCAAATCCTAAATAAATCGTAAAATAAGCTTATAATTACTTAAAAACATGATTTAGTGCAATTATTTCACACTGAAAGGTCTTTAAAAGCTCTATTTTGTAAGCGTACCCAGACTTTTGGCGCGGATGGTTGGTGATTATTTAGTGGTCATCCTTGTTTTTTCTTTTTAAGATGAAATTTGTTACTGCTGTTTGAATAAGGAAATTTTGAAGAATCCCTGACAGCAATGTTGATTTTCTACAACGAGATTTTCATTGCAATTATAGCATAAACACGTAAGATCATTGCCTGTACGCAGACTTTCGGAGGCAAGTGTACGTTAAATTGAATGATATAGTGCATTAGTGCACGTATTGTCTTTACCTGCGAGCAGTAGAAAACATGTTTCATCCACTGCATTTCATTACGTATATTATCCAAGAAGCATAATTAAATATGTTAACCAAGAATTAACGTGATTCTTTAAAGGCTGAAACTGTCAATTTATATTTTGGTAAAAAATAGTTATTATAAATTACTTCGTATGATCAAAACCCCTGCTTGCCCTTATATATATATATATATATATATAACAGGTAAGCTAAAACGTATTCAACTCTTTTAAATGAAGAAGAAATTCAGTAGCGTTTCAGTTCCAATAAATCCAATAATATCCTACCTATGCCTAAAATATATAATATTACACATTTATATATATTTGTGGCAATAGATATTTCAGATTCACAAGTAAAAAATTGGGGCTTTAGAAAAAATTTGAAATTTAAAAAAAAAATATTTTTTTAGCAATAGGGTATTTTTTAAAACGTAACGCTTGTTTTCACCATGTATTATGTACACTCTTATTTCTCTAGAGTGGGAGGGGGCGGTATCGAAATATTCACTAGAAAAGGGAGCGGTATCGAAATATTTAATAGAAAAGGGGGCGCCAGTTTAAAAAAGGTTGGAAACCTATGATTTAAAGCGTTTAAATTATTCAAAAAAAAAAAGTGGTTTGTTATAAACTTATAAACAGCCTCTAAAACGCGCAACAAAAATATAAAAACATTCAATATAATACCTTCATAATTAATATACTATGTACGCAGGAGTAGATGAAATATTTATTTTTTTTAAACATAGCTAGTTTTAACAGATTTTTTTGTTTTAATTTTTTTATCAATATATTATTTTATGTGAATAGTTTTACTTTATAATTACACAAAATTTCTGCTATTTTATTCAATCAACTTAGCATTCTGTCAAATAACATTGTATATACACTTTACGTAAAACACAATTATTTTAAAAAATTATCCAAATAATATTTTTTTTTAAATTTTGAGTATTGAAAAATAGTTTTAAAACCTTAGAAATATATTCATTTTTTTAAAAAAAAAGTAAATATTGAATTTTACATCAATGTAGGTTTTATTGAATTTTTATAATAAAAATACACTTTTCTAAATAAATACTATTTCAGTTATTAATGTGTTCTTTTCTAAGAAATACTTTCATTCCATTCCGCTCACGTAAGTCATTTTTACTTAGCTTAGATATCCCTTTCAAGTTTCTTCATTTTAAATTCGCAAATAATATGAAATTCATAATGTATTTATTTCATTCTACAAACATTCCTGAAATTTCAATTATATTTAAAATTCTCTGGTTTTGTCGAACCAACAGCCAACTATTTGTAGAACTGATTGTTATAAAACGGCACTGACATTAGAGCTCTGTCAAAGATGGGTTTTGTATTCTCCTACGTTTTCGGTCAATAAGGAAAAGCAGCAAACGTGGCCATTTCCTTTTTTTAATTTATGAACATATGTTTACTTTTCATTCTTTAACATAGTCAATGAACACACTCGCCGCGAATGAGAATAATTTCGTTTAGACATAACGCAAAATTATGATCTTTTTTATAATGCATCTTTCTGCATATTTAATCATAGTATTAGATGGAATTAGGAATCAACATAATATTATTGAACTATAAACTTTCTTCAAGGACTGAGTATATTTATACACAACTTCTGAAATCGATAGAGATAAAACGTTAAAATGTCTATTTAACATTTACTGTAGAACATATTTCAACATCTGATATGATTGTATCATTTGTAATACTTGAATTAAGATTTTTCTCACATATTTAGTATATCAGTGCCACACAAATCAAAGATTGCATAAATTCAAATATATGTATAATAATTCAAGGTCAATTCATTATATTATGAATAATACCATGAACTTTTTACATGAAATCACAATGATAATTACTAATAAAATTTCAATGACTTGCAATCATAATTTTAGCCTTACTGTAGAGAAACAGGCATACTTTTTTAATGCTATTGAAATTTGGCCTGACTTTTCGATGTGATTTTATGAGATCATAATAAACCTACATTTGTTCATTATAAAAATTATGTGTGATCATATGTATATCATACCATGTAAATCACACATAATCTCATTTACATCGCATCACAATTAATCAGCACCTGATTTCTGTACACATCCATCATTAACGAAAACTATCACAAACATTCCAGAAGTCAAATAAAATGTTAAATAACAGCAATTAATGCTATTAGTCTAGAATGTATAGATAGCATATCTCTAAGTAAAAATTTTAACAGTCCTCAACAAGGTAATATCATTTTGTTTTTAAATCGATGAATGATAGAAAGAGTACAAAAATACAGTTTTGTCCCATGAAATATGGATTTAATTAAAGTTTGAAAGTTTCTCATATATGTTTTCAGTAATAGTTTCAAAAGATTATATGTTGCTAAAAATAGAAAGTTAAAGGTTTAAAAAAATTAAAGGAATTTTTGTATAAAAATTCCAGAACTAAGAATATGTTCGATTTTTTTAAAATTAGGCTTGAGTTCTAACGAATTAAATTTCATTGCGGTTGTAACTTAAAAAGTTCCATTAATATACCAAAATATTAATATATTTGTTTATTTTTACTATATTTTGTTTATTAAAAAGTAATAAAAGATAACTTACCTTAATATTTCTAGAGTGAGATCAGTACCACTTTTATCTGCTATTTCCATTACTTGATCGTAGGTGAGGTTCTGGCAAGAATGACCATTCACACTCAAAATCAAATCTCCTTCGAGCAATCGTTTATGAGCTTTGCTTTTCCTACGCACCTAAAAAGAAAACAGAATTTATTCGACATTCTTTCAAACAGAAATAAGGAAAGTTCCTCTTTATAAGAAAAACAGCTGTCACAAGTTCTAAGCTATTTTTTCCACTATTAGTGGTATACTTAACAAAGAAACTTCTAAAACATACTGCTTCCAAATAATTTTAATGATATTAATTCTTTTAATATTCTAACGGTTTTACTCATCTTTAGGATATTGCGCGATCCCTTCAAATGTCTTATATATAAAATAATTATTGCATTCAATAGTTTCATGACAAAGAAAATTTTCATAAAAATAAGCGGTGTCAAAATATTTTCGATTCCTTCCGATTTCTATCTTACATTTCAATGTCTCCAATCTTTAATATTATTGACCAAAATGAATGCTAATTGAAAAAGATAATAATGAGAAACGAATAGGGACAATCTCATTATTTCTCTTACTATTAATGTGATATAAGGTAGAATTATATTCAAAGGTATTATATATAAGGTAGAATTATATTATATCTGATCATATTCTTAGCCCAAAATAATTGCAACACTTTCCATTCTGTACAAAGCCTGTCCTTTAACAATAAAGGGATTTCATGCATTTAGAAAGTTTACAATTTTTCTACCTATTTCATTAAATTGCAAATTTTAAGCAATTCTCAGAGTGTTTATCTTTGCAATAAGTGAGACCGACCACTTTTAATTCTCCAATTAAACTTAATTTAAAATATGTCATTACAGTTATAAATGTCTGGGAAAATATGCAAATTGTCTGGACTGCAATCGTTGCTAGGGAAAAAAAGTCGTTATTTCATACGAAGACTTATTAATAATCAACGAAGTTAAATACTCAAATTTCCAGGAAGCTGGAAGAGGTACAGGTTTATCAAAATCTGCGGAGTTAACCAATAAAGTGTTCAACAATGCAGTTTCAGTGATGAATTTAACTGAGGAGGAGCGCCAAGAACGAATTTTGCGGGGGGAAAAGAAATAGAACTACATAATACATATAAATTACAGTTTTACAATTGTTTTACCTGAAGTATCTTCCCCTAGTCTTAATAACTTGTATAATTTGTTATTAATTCCATTACGTATACACCCAAGAACTTTATACAAAAAATGTTTTTTAAAATTTTTTTAAGAAATTCTTGCATTTTTGCCATGCATCTACTTTATTAACAAACAAAAAATTGTTTTACATATGTTTAATTTACTTCGAATTACTAAATTAAAGGAAATCTTAATTACCTAGACAGTGTTATGCACATATTTTTATCAGTAGAGTGTATTTTAAAAAAAGCTTGTAAACAAAAGCGTAAAACGTAACAATTAGGCTAAAAATTAAAAATATTTTTGGCCTTATGGTAAGCGCGAGCCCCCAAACCCGCCTTTGTGTATGTCAAGGGTGTCAAACTCAAAGGCTAACTAAATTAACTTGGGTCAAACAAACAAGGTTTAACTTTAAATGGGCAGCAAAAACATCAATATTCATTGAAATGTGGGTTTATATTTCGAATAATGCATTATAATAAACATATATAAAAAAAACACGAAAAATTTAATGTTAACGTCCTGACGCTTGACACCTTTTCTATGCTACTATCTTTCCTATTTCAGGAGAAATAATTTTATTTTATTATATATATATATAGTGTTGTGTGTCGATATATTGGCCAGACCGCAAAAATGTGCGAGGCAAAAATAAAGGGCCGCGAGTTTGACATCCTTGGTGTACGTCATACTAGACATACTGTATAGCTGTAACAGTGATTAATTACTCTTACGTGTATTAGGTAAAATTAATCATTAAAATTGATTTTAATATTCTGCGAATAATGTGTCTCTCCTAATATTGGTAAAAATTTTCACGTTAAATATGTGATATACACAGTCAATCTTTCACAATCAATTAAGAAACCTGTAAACATTCCATGTAATTATAAACACGAGAGGATTTTTCTCTTCTTCTTTCGATGTTGTTGTTCAAGCAATGCTTAAGAATTATCTGCTGGTGAGACATGTCTTCTAATGAATGTTTCTGGGATTAAAGCCAAACTCTATTCCCCTGACCTAGTTGGCAAAAGTTAACTGATTTTTGTGAATGTTAAGTATTTTGCTACACATATTATATGTTTCACATTAGGTTAAAGAAAGACTGTACACACTGATTGAGAAAAGTCATAAATGTTACTGAAGAAAAACAGAAAAAAATTAGTATTTTATAAGTAAAATTGCTTGCCAAGATTACGAAGGTAAATGTATTTCAGAAAATACTTAGGCATTGAACTTCAGCTTTCGTAAAAAAAGGAAGATTCCTTTTTTATTTCAGTTTACGTTTTCTTTTAAAAAAAATATTATTTGAATGATAATTCCAGAGTAAAATGTTATTTTAAATTTCAACAAAGCTTTATGCATTACTTATTTACATAGCAAACTTATATACGAAGCAAAATTAAAAGAAGAAAAGCATTCGGAAAAAATCAATAATTAAATTATTAAAAATATATAAAACTCTATACTCTCTCTTTTCCTAAGATTTATAGCAGTGTTATTTTGAAATCTTGTTTTCTCCATTCGAATACGTGAGGAGCTCAGTTTCATAGGTGAATATTTATAAGAATTTCATTTAATTTTCATCATAATAGTATTTTCGTAAACTTGTACAAGAAGACGAATTACATAAATATTATGGGGAGTTTCTAAAACAAAAGCAGAAAATAAATGTAATTATCAGAACATTAAATTTCTCATATTTATGAATGTTACATCCCCTAAATCATGCTTTCAAAATCAAATTTAGTCAAACGTTTATGAACGTTTAGAAACATTACGAGGTGGTGGACCTCCAACTTTTAATCCATAGTGAAATGACGCGAGAATAACACCTGAACTGGCATCCCACTCAACAAGTTCCATGTCACGCTAACGTGAGGATTTAAATCGTGACACCATTTAACATCAAACAACCCAATATACACGAGGTCTTTTGTGACTTAAGAACTCAAAAATATGACTCGACAGCAACAAAACTGATTACGAGTTCAAAATTATCACGTATATTTAAATTGAAAAAAAATTGATTAGACAGATTTATATATATTTTCTTCATAAGTTCAACAGCCTTTTGCAGGCCAAGGCTGACTCACTGATCCTCCTCCAATTGACCCTATCAGTCACGATGATCTTCCATTGGTTGATTCCCTTTAATTTGAGACCTTTTTCAACATCATCTAACCATCATGTAGGAGGTCGTCCTCTACGTCTGATCCCGTCAATTTTCGAACAAAAAAAATATTTATATTATATCATATTTATAATTATATAGTTCTTGTGGTTTTGATAAAGTTCATAGCATTATTATACAGTAGTGAGAGCTATCGAAATTCTAAGAGGAAGAATACACAACACTTGAAACAATATTTTATCTAATTTTTAAGAATTTACGACATCCATCAATGGTTTTCTTATATAGTTGAAAAGAACCATAAAATATATTTTTTATTGATATTAACTACTCTAGAAAAAGATCTTTAAAATGTCCAATACAAATTTTGAAGGTTCACGAGACTCATCATGAGGAATGCTCATTAAAAGCGTACAGTTTTAGAAAGGAATATGATATGGAATGCAAAATTACTTTGATACTGATTTTAATATTGAAAATAATGAAACACTTGCCTTAAATTTATTGTACGGCTTAAAAATTTTAACTTATTTAAATTACAGTAAAACCTGTTTTTGTGCGGTAGATAGGGACCGCATAAAAAAACGCTCAAAAAAATATTCGAAATTTTATAAATTCTTACATGTAATAAACAACTTCATCAAAATACTACAGAATTTTTTCACGCGGTGGAGAGGGAGCGCATAAAAAAATTCGCACTTAGAAGATACGCAAATTATTTGCGGAATTTATGAGAAAGTACTTCCACAACAAAATAAATAATTAAATTACGCATGAAAACATTTAGTTTTCTCATTGTATACATGGAGAAGTTTTCAAAATTCACATACATAAGTCACTACTAATCATTGTAAATCAAAGCGCTATCTTCCTGTGATGAATAAGTTTGAAATCGCTTTCGTCGCTTGAAGAAATAATTTTAATTGATTTATCTTTTGGTTATATAAAGTAAGAGGTAAGTTTTTTTTGTAAGAGATAAGTTGGTTTGTCAGTTGCTCGTAAATGTCACAATAACCAGATATGCATGATCGAAGCTCTTTTTGTGAAATTCCCTATCCCTTTCGGAATTGGCATCTATTTTAAGAATGCTTTTCCAGTTTGTTGGAAAGCTATATATCTGCAAATATTTTATCCGGTATCCAAGGGATCCAATTCTTCTTGTCCGTCTTCAAAATCTATCAAGTTATTGATAATATCACTCTCATTTAAAGTTTGTCTTCAATCAAGAGTGAGCGGTTGGCGCGTTGAGAGAAAGCAACTGAACATGCATTTTCGGGACTGTTTTTTACAAACGAACAGAGCATCTTGAAGTGTATATATGTACATTGCAGTGACGTAACGAACACCCCGCAACCCTGCCTCACGAGGGGGGGAGGCGGAGGCAAAGCCTGACTGACGCCAAGTACGTATTTACCCAAATTATAAAATATTAAAGGCAAAGTCTGATTCTCTTTGCAGGGGGAGAGGGGCTAACATTCTACGATCGCCACTAGTACATTGATATTAAATATTACATCGGCCTAAAGCCCTTAAAATTCATATACCGCATAAAAAAAATCGCACGAAAATAAAATCTCACAAAAAAAAGAGCCGCACAAAAACAGGTTCTACTGTACTTTTATCTTCTTTTGAGAAAATGATGATAACATTTTTTAACAGTAGGCAAAACAGTTGAATCGAAAAAAAATTAAATGTGTTAACAATTTTTCAATATTATATATCAGAGTGATTTTAAAAGGAATTTATTCTCTCTATTTGGGGAAAAAAATTCACTTTATAGAAAAATTTTCTTAGTTCCATTAATTTTTATAACAATGACAAAATGCATCATCGGATAATTTTCATAATTTGCAAATCAACTGAAATAACAATTGTATATAAAAGCGTTTAATTCTTGCAGTTTTATTCAAAAAAATCTTTCTTTTAAAATGAATTGAAATTGAAAATTATTTTTTCTTTTATTTTTTACTGCACAACAATTTTAAATAATAATATACAACATTTCTCATGTGACTCACTTTACTTCTTTTTTTTTAAATAGCTCAAACCAAAAATTTCAACAGTATATTATTTCATTATTATATTTTTATTTTTAAATACCTGTCAGCTCGGAGGCTGAGAGGTAGGTAGAGTGCCCAATTCGTACGCCCAAGATAGCGGGTTCGATCCCGCCTTGAGTCCGTAGATTTTCTGGATGTGAAAATCGTAGGTACGCATATCATATGATCATGTGGCATATATAAAAAATCCTTTATGTATCAATTTGGCTGTGGTACTCTCGATAAATATTAAATCACGGCAATATTTAGCAGCCGACGAGAGCTTGAATTAAAAACTAATTAATGCGTCCAAATTTGGTAACGAATCCAACCAAGAAATGGCCGATACTGCCATCAAGAAATGGTTCTCACATTTGGAGATTTACCGTGTCTGCAAAGGGTAAGTTGTTAAAATGCAGCCCATTGGGAAAAATTATTCCATTTGTACCCACTAATATGTGATCAGAACATTTGCTCAACAATTAAATTTTATGAACTTCTGTTATATAGTCTGCTTTCTAAGACACTTGTACTTAATCCATCAGCTGACTCATTCCATAAAATGTACCTTTAACGGTCTTTTAATCAATATAATTTCACTTTCTATTTAGAAAGAAATTAGTTTAATTAAATAGTACTGTATCAAAGGTTTTTTCAAAGTGCTTTTTAAAAATAAAACAAATATTCCTACTTTTTTGCTGTTATTATGTAAGTTATAATTTCATTTCTTCAACTTTTTTCCATTTCGTTTCTAACAAATATTTTTGCAAATTTTAACAAATATTTATTTTACAAACTTATAACTACCTGCCTTTTTTGTCAAATTTTAGAATAATTTATTTCAATTATATGTCTGTAAGACATTTACCGAAAACATTTGAAGCTCATTAATTGTACGCAGAATTAAATTTATGTAATTCGAGATAAATTTTGAAACTAGCTAACACAAATCAAAGTTAAAAGCTCTTTTAAGCAAGAAGTTTTTACTTTAATTGCATACGATAATACAAAGCAATAATACTTATCCTATCATTAACCACTCGATAATATTCTGCGTCAATGGTATCAAAGTAATTCGGAATAGTGCGCATTACGGTGACTAATTATTACTCTTTATTTCATAAAGACACAATCATGTGTTCACGGTCAGGTCAGGTCTGATGTCAAAAGTTAATAAGTGCTTAAGAAAGCTGCTGATTGTTCTGTGCAAGCAAATTACAAAGCAACCATTCATTTGAGAAAGAATAAAAAGCTAAATACTTTCTTTAAAGACTATATACGGTTTTAACATCTGTAAGTGTTTTAAGTAAAAAAGGCCTAAATCCTTCGAAATTCATATTATGGTATGTGATTATCTATCATACAATATTATCTTTCATACAATATTATTATCATCTTTTATACAATGTAACAAATTATGCTGTTACTCATAATAGGATTGTTGCTTTTTCTTGAGACTTTAAGAAATAAAAATTAAAGAGATTCCACAGTTTAAAATGCTATTTTATTAGAAACCATCTAATATGTACAATATCTTTCCAAATGAAGCATACATATTTATACCCCATACAAAGAAAACAAACACAAATCCTGTTGTATAATGTTAGCGGCACTGAATACGAAAGAAATTAGTTAAAATAATAAATTATGCGATGTTTTAAGAAACAAAATGGGAAGGGAGCAAGAGATATTTCCTCACATTCAAAAGTTTGAAAGCATGAGAACCAGACATCAATCTGTCTTTTGGGGAAAAAGAGATAAATAAGGTCTATTCTAAATGCTTTAGAAAACAATTTTTAAAAAAATTGTACATTTCTGAAAATGGTGTTAAAAGTATTTTAAATAAATTATATATTCAAAAAAAATTCCTTTGACAAAATAAAAGGTACGTTTTATTTTTATAATTTTATGAAATAGATCAAAATAAAAACACCAGAAGAACATGAAAACAAAGTAATATTATTACTATGACCTGGGTACAATGAAGAGGTAATGTCATTTGATGACTAATTGCTTAAAGAAATAAAAATGTATGACATAAACCAGATACAATTAAACATTTACACAATTCTGATTGAAAATTAGAAATTTTAAATTTCCATTGAATTCTAAATTTTGAATTTGTTATCTGAAACATGTTCGATGTATTTAATTTTGTTTTCTTATAAATTTATGTTTGTAAATATTCGTGATATTAAAGCAACCACTATATATGCAAGTTTGTGCTTCCTCTCGGATGTTTTTCTCTCTCTGTCTTTCCTTAACATAAATATATTTTTAGTATCACAAATATGTATGTTTTATGTATACAACTAATAGTGTCCATAATGTTTTCTAAGTTTTCAATTTACGTTATATCATGTTAAAAAAAAGAGTGATATTTCGCTCTAGGAAAGAAAAATTTTGATGCTGTAATAAAAATATTTATAAAGCGATGCTAACTACTGTGCTGTAGTGCCTGAGTTTGAATCCCGGAGAAGGCATGGATGTTTGTAAATGTATAGTGCCTTTTCGGGATGTTGGTACTCTAAATAGTCATCAAGTCACAAGTCCTCTCGTGAGGTTCGTGGAAGGGGAAGAAAAGTGGGAGGCCCTGCCCCCCCCCCAGGGAGTTCTCCCTTAAAATTGGGGTGGAACCGAGCAAATCGCACTTTCACCTGTATGGTTCTCAAAGCTACAACTAATGACAGGCGTACATCTAGCCCCTTGCCATGATGAATTTCTCCAGTAACTTCCAGAAGTAAACATATTATCACCAACTCGCCAAATTTGGTAGCCAACATTGATGCTAATTTGGCTGTATCGTCAATATTTTCCCCAGTTTCCATTTAAATACCATTATAATGTAAGGAACGGTGTTGTTTGAAAATATTACAATTTTTATCATAAGATAAAAACAACAGAAAGTAATATTAATGCGTATTAAACTCCAGGTATAAAATAATACATGCAAATCACAGCTTTACAATTTGAGTAATGAGTATATGAACAATTGTATAATTTGTACAATGGTGGTTGGTCCACCGTTAGGCTGACACAAATACCCCTTTCTTCAGTTTTTTTAAAAATTTGTTTTCGATTTGTTAAAAATTAGTTTTGATTTGTAATAAAAGTGTTACACTTTCAATCAATAAAATAATATATAAAAATTGACATAAACTTTTATTTTGCCAAACATCATTTAATTACAGCACTTTCAAAAAAATGCCATTTTTATTTATCTTAAGAAAAATATTACCAGATAAATATAAAACGCTCACATATTTTAATTTAAAAAAAACCTAGGAAAATCATTACTTTTATTTTAAATAAATGGATGGGAACAAGAACGAATTCTTCCAATATCATTATGCTTCGAAAAGCTTAAAAGCAACTAACTTCCTTTGTAAATTAAAATTTCCAGTTACATACAAAATAATAGTCAGCAGCAATAGATACAAAATGTTCAATCACTTATTTGCTGTAGGTTACTTGTCAACAAATATTGGAATAGTGAAGTATCTGAATTTTCAATGATTATAGTATACTTTTGTTGTGAATTTTATTCACTTTGGTTAGCTATGCTTTGGATACCTGTTGTTGTTGTTTCTAATGCCACCTGTCTGACGTAGTCAGATCGAGACCCATGAAATTCATCATGACATCGGGCTATATTGTACGCCTGTCGTTAGCCGTAGCTTTGAGCACCATGCAGGTAACAGTATGATTTGGCTCGGTTCCACCTCAATTTTGAGGGAGAACACCCTGGGAGTGGTCAGGAGCCTCCCTCCTCCCTTCCCCTTCCACCAACCTCACGAGAGGACTTGCGGCTCGACGGCTATTTAGAGTACCCCCATGCCGCGAAGGCACTATACATTTACAAACACCCATGCCTTCTCCGGGATTCGAACCCAGGCCCTACGGCATAGCAGTCAGCGTCGCTAACCACTATACCGGATGAGCGACTTTGGCTACCTATTAACTAGTAAGAGCGAATAAAATTATTTTATCGCCTACAGTTTTCTGTAAGAACATTTCCGTATGAATATTTTATTAAAGAATTACACGAGAATTTGATGTAAAGAGCTTAAATTTTTCCTTCTTTAGTAATACATTATTTCAAATAATTTTTAAAGCAAATATTTTCGAATTGCGTTTGGCTATACCACATTCTGTAGCATGTTAAGTGGAAGTGTGCTTTGAAGCCCTTCTGAAGTGTGGTTGGAATGTTTGAATGAGGAATCGGCTCAGAAATCGAATTCGTCCCATTTCATCGTGTCTCAAAAATACAATCACTTTCAGAAAACTTATTATTCTGCTCTAAATCAAGATAAATTCAAGCCAACCATTCATGACAAATATTTTTATTTTAAGTGCTGTTATCGAAATTATCTAATTGGACATCTGTTAAGCAGTTTTAAAAATCAACGTGTCAAAAATTAAAAATGTAAGCAAAATCTAACTTAAATAGCTTGATATAGAAAAAAAATTTAATGCAAAGTTATTTAATGAGTAAATTTAGATTTATTATAATTTAATTTTTTTGGATGAAAGGAAAATTATTGCTAAAAAGTCAAGCCATGCAATCTTACATCCGCGCATTCTGACCTTTCACAATAGTCTTCACCGGAAATTATAGGATTCTAAAAGCTTCCAGTTGACAAAACCTATAAAAAAAAGCTAAGATCTCCAGTGAGAACAAATAATTTTTATGTGAACTGTATTTTAAACCACCGCAGTTTGTGCTGTGCTTTCTGTGTAGCTGCTTTGTCATTTTTTTTTTTTTTTTTTTTGCCAATGAAATGTGGGTTTTAAAATATCAAAACGCCTCATTCAACGACTGCAACACATTAACAAATTCTACGGGTAACACATGTCTTAATTCTACTGAAATCACACAACTATATATATATATATATATTACGCTTAGTTAATTCTTGTACAATATACTTTTCAATCATTTTTTTAAGTTGTGTTTCTTGAAATCTGGTTTAAATCTTCTAGCTTTGTTAGTAATATAATTTAGTATTATCAATTTTATTATTCTATGTACTTTTTTCATTTTATGATACTATATATATATATATATATATTTAAAAGAAGGAATTCAAAAATTCAATTTTAACAGCTCAATAAATAAATTACACTCGTGAATGTATTTCAAAACACTGCTTTCATCATGTCTTAAGAAACATAGAGAATTTGTAAGAAATATTTTGGTAAGTAACGAGAATAGATATGTATAAATTTCAAAATCGTAGATTTTTTCATGTAGAAACCTTAACAAGATACACAATATTTTAAAATTATATTTTGACGCCTGATTTATCATCTATATAATGCCGAATATTTTTTATATAACTTATTTTTGAATTCGCTTTTATTGCTAAAGTTTCAAATTGTAGACAGAATCATCTAATAAAAAACAACATAAAATGATTCGTGCGTTTTATTTCAATTAAATCATATTCTTATTACATTTAACTAGCAAAAAAATGCAATAAAAATTTTAATTATTTCAATGGATGCAATTATAAATTTTAATACATAAATACAAGATTTTTTTATTGATTCGAAAAAGGTAAGTTGTGCGTTAAATTCTATGCTTTATATGTATAAAAAAAAAACAATTTTTTAAACAACTAATTTTTTTTTTACTGATATGCATGATTTTGACCTTTTTCTCCACAACCCAACTTCTGTAAGAAGGAAAAGAATTTTTACTCTTTTGCAGGATTTTCTGAACGATATTTAGATAAATATTTTCCATCAAATACTGTAATTGATATGGATACCTGTTGTGTTAAACACCAATTAGAACATTTCGTTAATGTCAATTCCACTCTCTAATTCACCTGTTTACATCTCTAGCAACGGTTTACAGGTTTCTATAGGAATGCCTTAGGCTCTCCATAGATAGTATATTCAACCAATAGTGATAGCAAGTGGTCAAACGGTGCTCATTTTCTGGGTCACCAATTAGGAGAAGATAATGACCTTTGTTTAATGTTTCTAATTCGAACAACCTGTCTGCGAGTCCCATTACGGCTTTGACAATTAAACTGGGGGGGGGGGGCGGATTCTTGTCTGGAGCTTATTAGATATTTTTGCTTTTGTTATTGCTAGTTACCAATATTGGTAATAATACAAATATTGTAAAAAATATCTTGAAAAATTATCAAATACATATGTTTTCAAAAATAATATAAGTATTATCTCACAGAAACAGCATATGACTAACAAAATAAGAATATTTTGCACAACCTTTCGATTTTCTTTAACATTTTTATTCACAATTACATAAACTACGTGTTCTTTGTTCTTTTATGACTCAAATTTCTAAAACAAAGATTGCTTTTATCAATATAAAAAACCGGAACTTTCAATAAGAGCAACTCAACGAATTTTGGAAGAAAAGATCGCATTCAGTAAAAGTGCTTTTGAATCAAGTAATAAAGGGAGAAAGCTTAGTTTACAAATCACCCCTTACTTCTTCACATTAATGAAATAAAAAAAACCTAGAGGCGATGCTTCTCAAGTTCAAGGAATAAAGTAATGCTGGTCCAGATGTAATTATACTTTAATTAGGAAGTTACAATTGGGGCTCATTTTAAGAAGAGTAGGTCAAATGGCTTAGATAAACAGATGTTTGTGATTGTCTTCATAACACTCTTCCGAATGAATTTCAACCTCTTATTTTTAAACAAGTTTGAAACTCGACATTTGAAAAAATACTGGCGCAGAATTATATTCTTAAAAAAAAATTGGGGAAATTATTTTACCGGTACAGCCGGCTAGGTGGCGTGGTTGGTTTGTCGCTGGCCTTCGGAACCCAAGGTTGCCGGTTCGACCCCGGCCCAAGTTGGTGGATTTTCATGATGCAGAAAATCGACAGCGGCCATGTCGTATGATTATGCGGCATGTAAAAGATCCCTAGAGTGTCTGTTTGGCTTCGATGCTCTCGGCAAAATTAAATCTTAGTACTGGGTGAGTGATTTTAGGGTTTATTGGCGCAAGAGCCGATTTCGGCTATACTGCGCCAAACATTTGCTTTAATATCTGTGGTCTAGACGGGAAGAGAGAAAGAAAGAATGAATTGAATGACAAGAAAGAGGGTCGAAAATAGAGAAGGATCACTATATATAATATATTATATATATATATATTAATATATAATATATATAATATATATGTATATATAGGGTACCCCGCTCGGGTTCGTGAAGCCCGTGTTTACCAAAGACAGTAAACCCCGTGGGAAAACAAAAAGATCACTAGGGTACCTCGGGATTGTGACACCCGTACTCACCTAAAGAAGGTGAGTCCCCTGAGGGGCCCTAGTACTGGTTCGCATTGCCAAGAGCTCAGGTGTCTCCTTCTGTGGAGAAAACTGGGCGTCAAAATTGCGTGCTGTAATTGGTATCGCCTATATGGTGCAGCGCTAAAAAGTGATACCAGCTCCTGGGGAATGTACTAGGTCTGCAAAAGTTTAAAATACCAATATTATGCGCAGCCCCATTGGAAAAAAAAATTTTAATGGTACATATTTATCTTAATTATTTAAACAACCAATATTGAAATAATTATGAAAGTAATAAAGATTTACTTGCCTCAATGCAATTAGTATTAAAACTAAAAATTCATACCATAAACAGAGATTATTTTCAAATTATTACCAAAACATCTTAACACAAGTATTGCATTTTACACTACACACACACAAAAAAAACATGTATGCGATTTGTATAAAGCAGAATTATTTGTTTAGTAGGAAGGATAATCTACAGTCTATTCCATTTTTTTTTTTAATGTTCAATTTTGTTAAAGATTACACACATTACATTAAAACTTCTTAAGCATGAATAGCCTTCAAACTATCATAACTTAATCTTTTGTCAACTGCATAACAAAGAAATGAAAAATGAAGGTCAAGATTAAGATTGCTTAGTATGATTGTTTTAAGTTTATATACTGAAACAAATTTTCGATTACTTTTACAAAATGAAATCAAAATTAGGACAATTGTGATGAAAAAATCACTGCGCTCTTTAAATATTTGTAACCGTACCAACCGAACTGTCAAGGTCGAGAACTTGTGACCGGTGTTGTCGAATCACAGGTTCACAAAACCTAGTGCCAATGTAGACTAGCTGTGTAGAAGGGCTGATACATGTTAAATTTGTTGAAGAGCTCTTAGTCCTTCTTAAGGCGTTATGTAGAAAAGGGTGATTGTTTATTAGCGTCGCACTGTAAAGCAGCGCGAGGGCTAATATGGACCTCGAAATTTTGAACCACGGTCAAGTGACGAGGACAATACATGAGCTACAACCTACTCTCCTAACTTCCACTACATGAGGACAGATTTGAGCCATGACAGATTTAATGTACATCAAACCCCCCATACACAATGTCTTTTGTTTGGAAAAGGAAGTAGAAATTTAAATGTCGTTTTTACCATTTGACCATGATTCAAAATTACAAGGTCCGTCGTCAAAGCCGTCGTGTTGCTTCAGAGTGTGATGTAAATTAAAATGAAATCAAATCGCTCTTTAAATATTCAGTGAAAATCAGACAACAATAGATCAAAGGTAAATATTTTCGAAATGTTACATTTACTTTCAATTAATTCTCTTTGATTATGCTTACAAGTAACTGAAAGCCGCTTTATGATGTGAAATACATACTTTAATATTTTATTAATAAATAATCTCTGGTAAGAATTTACAAGAATAATTCTATTGACTTCAGTTATTGCATTTAATCAATACTATATTACTGCTTTGCTATTCCTATTACACACTTTATTATGAGTTGCAAATTATTGCAATTTATAACATCAATTAAGAAGTACCTAAATTTTCTTGTTGGTGTATTTTGAATTTTTCTCGAAAAAGTAGAAATAGAATTCTAAATAATTCAACTCTTTAAAAATTTAAAAATATTTATGAAGTATTTTATTTACACCGACTTAAAAATACGAATATTTCCTAATAGTTATAAAAGATTAAAATCAAGTTTTTTTTATAATTTCTTTCAAAATGTACATAATTCAAATTATTTCCAAACATAAATATTTATTACTATTACTTTGCAAAACTTTTAATGAAATATCTGCTTTTGGTATTTTTTAAAGCTATCTTCGTTAAATGATTAAATTTTGGAAAATAAGTGCCTGTTCTTCTCTGTGCGCTGATTATCAATTATTTCTGAAGAACTTCTGCTAATTCTAGAGCTTAAATGTTGACAATCTCTTCTAATAACAAAAACTCTAAACACTTACTTACCGAAGATACTATATCCATAATGTTTGTTTACCTTGACGCATTAAAAAGCTAGTTGAAATTTATATAGCCGATATTTAGATCTGAATAACCATTAATAAAGATGAAACTAAGCGAAAAATAAAACATTCAGAGAAGGAATGTTTTTTTATTGTATTGAAAAAAGTATCACTGAATAAACCAATAGGGAGAGATACAGATCTTACAACTATTATTTTTCTTTTTATTGATGAGTCATATACAACAATGCAGAAGTGTACTTAACATCATAAATTACATTTAAATGTCATTACCGTTACAAACATTTTTAGTCAATATATGGAAAAAAGCATAATATTAAAAGAATTAGTTTCATTTGGATTAAGAATAAGAACATTCACAAAAAATTCCTATATGAAGAATTCTTTCCTTTTTGTTTTTTAATTGCGAAATCAGCAACTTAGTGCGTTCGTTGATACTATATCGCGTCACTTAAAAAATAATGGGCCCATTTATTGCAACAATGAGGTTTTATTTTTATTCGTTCAAAGAGTTTTTCATTTTTCTCTCTTTGCTCCTAACTAATTTCGAAAATAATGTTGGATGTTATTTTTAATACTTTTTATACGCTCTAAAATCTTTGCTCTAAGGGAAGAAATCTAATTGTATGATGGGTACTTAACTTCTAAAAATGAGTCATGATCTTCTACAGAAATCTGCATTTATAACTTATTAATCATTCTACAAGAAAGTTTTCTAGGTCAAAGTCAGTCATTTGAACCCATTATAAAACTCACCAAGTTAATTAAGCCTGTTAGGATGCGTAAATAATAGAGTTAATTACTTTAATTACTCCTCTGTCTTCTATAACACAGTAATCGGCAAAAATCTGTAGTTTGTAGTTTACAATTTTGAATAAATCAAGCATGTTGTTTTCCTTAATTATTAAAAATAAGAATACTTATTCTGTTAAGTAACTGAAATGATTAAAAATACTTGTTTTCGATTTCTTTTTATTTAATTGCAATCTGAATGGGAGATAGTAAAGTAACATCGTTATATTACATTAAACATGCAGAACATTAAACATGTAAAAAAAACAAAGTTAAGGACGAAATTCTAATCCTAAAATCTAGTTTATTTTTTCTTAATACTCTTCTATAACTAATATCTTTTCATCAATTTGTTCAAAATTTATGCTCAGAAAAAAACTATGAAAATTTCAAGAAATGATATTTTTTTTTTAAAAAACCCATCCTGGTGAGGGGGGAAATGAAATGAATGATTGAATAAAAAGAAATCGTTTCGTCATTATTTTTTTTGTACTTAATTACATGCCGATGAAGTTGCAAAATTAATTAATTTTCAGCTCAAGAGTTTGAAATCAAAAAACTAAATATAGATAACTATTCAAGATACTATCTGAAAGCCTCAATATTAGTGGCCAAATAATCAAACTTTTACTTTATTATTATCTGTAGTAAATAATGTACTATATCTCGAACAGCTTTCCATAATTTTTATTTGTAGAATTCGTATTCTTCATTATAAATCCTAAGAAATTAGTATTGTTTAATACATAAAATTTAAAGTAATGATGATTAAAGTTTAAGAGGTCAGATCGTATTTAAAACAGAAGAATGATTTCACTAAATTTATTAGTTATTGACTGGATTTCAAAAATTATATCATATCAGCGAATGTGGGTAGTGATTAAATTTACTAATTTCGCATTAAGTTAACATACGGTTCTATCGCAACGAATTTCGTAATTCTTAACCACGATACTCATAGCGAAAAATAAGATATGGGTAAGTTTTTATTCAAAAGCCTAACTCTAAAATTTACGTCATAGTTTCATAAAATTTTTACAAAACTGCAATCAATATACTATCGCACTTATATAAAAAAAAGGGTTGTAAACTTGATCTTGAAATATGTAATAATTATGAATTTTATGAGCGAACAATAAATTTCTCTGTTATGATTAAATTAATATAAATGATTGGAACATTATTCATTATTAAACACAATTAGAAACGTCTAACAAGAAGTTTTAAATAATTTAAAGTGTTTTTTAAAAACAATTCTGTGTGCAAAGAAGTTAATATATTCTCTGGCACCTATCGTTTGCTCTTATCTTAAACTACTCTGACACACGGAATCTTTCTTTACCATTATTATGGGTTTGGGCCAGCAATTCTCAAACTGTCGGGCGCGCCTTCTTAAGGGGACGTGATAACCCTACGTGGGGGGCGCTAGCATATCAAAAAGTGGAAAATAAAATATTATTTTTTAAAAAAATAATTTACTGAAAGAGAACAAAATGAGAAATAAATTTCTGGCTTAAGATAAAATAAAATACACATTTACACCAATATAATATACTTATAAATGTATAAATACTGCACGATGTATTCGATAATTAATTTATCGATACTAAATTAAGAACAAGCTTAATAATTACTAGTGATCCTACCATGGGCTTGTCTTGAAGAGCAAATTTTTCAAAGGAAGGTTTAATATTAGAAATTCATATTCTATGATCTTTTTCTATATTTAGCTGAGATCTAACTGTCTTCAAAACAGCCAATGCAGAAAATCCGGTTTCACAAAGGAAGGATGTTGCAAATGGTGCTAGTAAACGAAAGGCTTTTGTTTTCAGTGCAGAAAATAAGAAAGGCCAAATAAAACTCTATACTTATCCTAATATTTATAAAAGTCGCTTTTTTAAACTACCTCTCTTACTTAACGGTAACATACAAAATGTATTCTTATCTTAATAATTTGTACGTTTTAAAATTGAGGTCGCAATTGTAGCTTTAGCGTCCAAATACATTACTAT
Organism: Trichonephila clavata; assembly: GCA_019973975.1. Lineage (NCBI taxonomy): Eukaryota > Metazoa > Arthropoda > Arachnida > Araneae > Nephilidae > Trichonephila > Trichonephila clavata. The sequence continues at coordinate 54,247 of BMAO01025077.1, read as the reverse complement.
TGTATTCAATACATTGTAATTGCATGGGGGCACGATGAAAATTATGGTTGAAAATTGAGTAACAAATGTTGAATGTTTGAGAAATACTGGTTTAGTCATCAACCTAAGAATGTATTTCAGAAATTAAACGGTTCAAAAAATTTTTAGTTACTGTTATATAGCATAATTTATAAGGTATAAAATTTTCAACTAGAAGTTTAAAATAAACGTTTAATGTTAATTTAACGAATTTTATGATTATCTTCATTTAATGAAGATTTACATATTTGTATAAAAATGAAAACTTGTTGTACATTCTTATACTTAAACTGGTTAATTTTTGCGAACCGGTTTAAATTTAAATTATTAATTTTTGTTCTAGAAGTAATTATTCCTGCAAATATACTTCATAATCTGGACCATATAAGCATCCTTTCTAGTGGTATAAATACAAAAAGAATTGAACAGAACTTTTCTTTTAATGAAATATTACTTAAATAACTAAAAAATGTTAACTTATGTCATACAATTCCATTTTTTCAGAAACCATTTTGTTTGGTAAACATATTACTTTTAATCATTAAATTTAGTGAAAAATAATTTCAAATTATATCAACTGTATGAAATTTGATGTGTTATATGCTAACTTAATACATACGAGGGTCGTTCACGTCAATCCGGGACATTTTTTCTTTCCAGGTTTAAAAAAAACGCCTGGGCTGGAGGTCTTATATGCAGTACAAATTGGCACCTATGCCCTGTTACTGGCAGACGGTGCTCATTTCCCGCACTTCTGGATAGACTATTATTCAACATGGCGGACAGCAGTGTGAACGTTTACGTGAAATAGCGTGTTGTAATGTAGTTTTTAGTGAACGAGGGCATAAAACCAGCTAAAATTTACTGAAGACTTCAGGCTCAGTGCTGTGATGAGACGGTTGCGTGGCTAGAGCGGACGTGGTTGGAGCGGACACATAACATTTCTGGTCTGAGCGGACACATTTTCCCCCATCTTAGAACAGGTTCGATTACCGAATTACAAGATAAATACATTTTTGCCAATCAAATTTAATTATTTCTATTAAATTGTTAACATGTTATAGTGCGAATACATTTTAAACATAGCGAAATGTAATAAAAATAAAAACTTTCAGAGAAATATTTAAAAATTAATAGTAAGTAACAATATAATGAAGGGTATGAACGAATTTCAGGAATTTTGTGGAAAACTGTATTTTAGACTCAAATAAATATTAGAACAGGTGCAACAACCATAAAATTAATTAATAATAATGTAAGTAAAAATAAATACTGGAAGTAAAATACACAAGATACAAATAGATAAAAGAAAAATAAATACAAGTAAATAAACACTAACTAACCTTTATTATAAAGGCATAAATATCATTTACCATTGAATTTAGTCCAACCTAGTTATGAAAAAGATTTTAGACATTTTTCTAAATTGTTTGATGTTTTGAATTTGTTTAGGATGTTTTCAATTCTTTCATTCAATTTTGCATATGCTTTGTTCCTTTTTATTCCAGGGCACCTAATTCCCTGGATTTCAAATGAAAAGACTCTTATTAGTAAAATACTAAACAAAGAAACACAAAAAGTGTCTTTTAATTTGAAATCCAGAGAATTAGGAATAATAAAATTTGAAATAATTAATGTGATTGGCAAAAATGTATTTATCCTTGTAATTCGGTAATCGAATCTGTTCTAAACGGGGGGATGTGTCCGCTCAAACCACGATGAATTTCAAAGTGTCCGCTTAGACCATGAAATTTTATGTGTCCGCTTCAACCACGTCTGCTGTAGCCACGCCACCGATGAGACACTCAGTCGCAGTAAGACATTTGAATGATGTAATCGCTTCAAAGAGGCCGTATCTCTATTATTGACGATCCTGGTCGTAGTGGATCATAGCCCACAGTAGTCATTCTTGAGAACATTCAGCGCGTGGAACAGCTGATCCTAAGCAATCATCACATAACCTGTAGTGAAATTGTAAGGGTGCGTAATCTGTCGTTAGGAACAGTGAACACAATAATTCATGATCATTTGTTGTTCCGAAAAGTGAGTGCACGCTGGGTCCCAAGGCAGCTGTCTGCTTTAAACACACACAGAAGATTTGGTCTCTAGAGAACTGAAGCACGCATGAAAGGAATGACCGCATCATGACATGTGACGAAACATGGGTTCACCATTTCACCCCAGAATCATTCCCAGCAGTATTTAAATAATTTTTGAAATTTAAAGATGTTTGATTAATAAGCTTACTTGATTGCTTATATCATAAATTGCAGTGTGCGTTTGAAACAAAAAAGTGGGTTAATTTAAAATAAACATTTTGCACATAGTTCTCTGATGTAAAGTTTTTTTTTATTCTTCACATGTATTAATACCATGAAGTACAGAAAAGTTAAATACAATAAAAGCATTTTTGGAAAAAGGGGGAGGGGAAGGTGTAGACAATTTTTTACCTGTTGCAAATTTCCTTAACTAGTGAAGGAATTGTAGACATATATTTTAACTTTTTAAATGTAATTTTAATTTTATTGAACTCTGCCATGCCCTCTATGTTATTTGTACTGATGGATACATCCATGTTTTGATTTGTAAAATAAATGAGCTCAGAATCTCTCTCCTTTAAATATCTTTTTTTTTTCACTGTGCTTAATGTTTCAGTCTGCAAGACAATAAATTAATTTAAAAAGAGAAACTGAACGATTATGTAATATGTTCACATTCGTAAAATGAATTCAATATGAATAATCTGAAATGTTGTATAATTGTCCAAATACTTAAAATTGATCTCAAAGCCGTCAATAATAATGAAATCAACATTTTAATATAACACTTGGATTCCATATCACAATATCATTAGGCTCAGAGAAATTTCTTTCTTTTTTGATGTCGAATACCATTAATATATTCTTTAATTTTATTTTCTCATTATATACAGTATAACTAGAATTATATAACAAAAAATTTAGATCATGTCTTTGTAAAACAAGACGGATATATATATTTATATTTTGACCAAACTATTAATAAATAAGCTCCTTTAAAGACTGAAACATCGTTATGAACATCAAGGACCATTAAATATCGCTCCATCATGAATAGAATAATCAGTTCTCAATTATACATTTATAAATGTTCGAAATAAAATCAAATAATTCGATGGGATTTTAACGTAATTTAAGACTATTTAATGACGATCTCAATTCAATTGAGTTTTTATGATTTATAGTTTATAATTTTTCTCTGTATACTTTCTGTTGTAATTTGAACCACGATTAAACCAAAGTATTTACACATCTATTATTATTTTACTCATCTGTTCAAAACATTTGTTAATGCTTTCACATACCATTCGAGTTTGTGAATTCAATCGGGTTTGCAAGGAAACAAGGAACAAATCAAAACAATGAAAGACACACCTATAATTCAATCAATTATTTTAAACCCTTTTTTCTCAAAGAAGTGTCAACTTCTTTCTGGTTTCGCGTCTCGTGTTTATAAACCGTGAAAACGCTTCTAAAATAAACCTCTTCTATTCTCAGCTCCTCCCGCTCTCATAAGCTGCATTTATATCGAATATCGCTCACTCAGCATTCTTTACTTGTAGGCGGAAGAGACAGACTGGAACTGGGGGCTTTGGCCTTCCAAAGAATCAGGGGAATTTCGTCTGGGTATGTTTGCTTTTGCTATCCAGATCTTTGAATGTGTCAGAGACGTCATTATAAATTATTTTTGGCAGCGTTTTTATTGAATCGGTTCCATCGCTTTTGTTCTTAACTCATGAAAATAAGGAGCATTCACATTCAGAAGAAAAAAAGACGTGAGCGTTCATCCTCAGACATACAAACAATAATTTTCATAAAAACATACCTCAGAATTATTAGTTAATTTTTATGTAATAAGAATTAAAGCAAAGACTTTTTAATGTTTTAATTAAATTCTCCACTAATACCTTGATAGATATTTTTGAAAATTTTACTTTTTTTCCCTATCAATTAGCAGTTAAACTCTGTTCATTTATTGAAAATTATGTTTAAGAACATAATTGCTCCCAATATTTTAGGTGTGTCTTTTAATATTTTTTTCGAGTAAGTTTAATACTAATTGAAATCAGCATTATGTACTTGAAATGTAAAGTAATTTTTGAAATGCCTTTATGATAGCAGAATTAATTTTTTTTTCTTCCTAAAAATACTTCAAGAGCTTTCAATATTATTTCATAATTCTATGTTTCTTTCATCTGTTCAGCAGAAAGTTTATTCTCTATTTTTTTTCTTTTTTAATAGCAGTCAACATACTTATTTGCGCATATGCCATTTATTATTCTTTTTCTTTGTCCTAATAAGGTTGTTTTTTTTTTTAAAAAAGCGTACAATACAACATTTTGTGCTGAAAAACATCATTCTGAAGTCTATTAGATAAATTATCTGTCATAAAAATTTAGTATTAGTGTTTAATTTTTATGTTAAAATAATTAAAGCTAGAGGGGGGGGGGTTGTACTTTTTAAAAGTAAAACCCTCCACCGACTATATCGATACGGTTTAAGTTTTTGAACATGTATATCTTAAGATGAATTTCAAAAATCACTTGCCGTTCTTTAAAAAAAATCATTATGCTTTTGTAATTTATCATATAAATTGATCAGGATTTTTCTGAATCATAAATAGTTACTAATTTAATCTAGTAAGATATAATGTCTACATCACTGAAAAAAGGAGGCATAAGAAGACTTTCGTTCATTTTGTCATTACAAAGTACCTTTACGATAAGAATAGTGGAATATCCAAAACGTGCAATGATATTACTTAATGGAAGGGAAGTGTAGATAACATACTATTTTAATGCTTTACGATGGAAGAACACAGTTGTGAGACCCAATGAGAAAAAAAAATAACAATGCATTGGCATTTACTCAAAGTCTAGACAGTTATATGATCATCAGACTGAAAACAATAGCATCTTTTAGCTGTGACAAAGCTCAAAGTTGGCCACCTTTCAAAGACTTGGCAACTCAACTTAGCGTAGATATAATGAATCGTTGCCAAGGGAAATAAATTTGTACAGAAACTTGATTTTTAATAAAATTTTCACTAGTTTCTCAGCTACAGAAACAGAAACGCTCACAATCTACGACAAAATAAATCTCATTCATTGGAGCTTGAATACAATGCTTCTTTACTGCACTGTACAAAGCATGTTTTATCCCAGAGTAAAATAATCATTTTTTTCGTAACGAGGGTACATAAACAAAATTAAATCTTTCTAATGCAGCTGTCAGCACTTCATTTTATATTTATCGAATGCTAATATTTATAGCCTAAATACGTAAGTAACGGGGAAAAGTATTACTTTTTTTTAAAATATAGAGAATCTGTGTGTGAGGAAAAGATAAAAGACTTTAAATGAGATATTTATCATCGTGGGATGTTTCAACTGAAAGCATAAAAAATGTTTTAAATATATCATACTTTAAAAAGTTATTTTGTTGTATTTCAGTATATTTTGATGCACTATTATTAAGTTTAAATATGGATAAATCAAAAAAAAAACTTCACAAGTTTAATTAATAGTAATATATATATATATATTTCAGCGCATTCGCATTATTAGAGAAAATGTTTTTTAAGTTGTATTCATAAAAATATTCCCATTTTATTTCCAGCAATCTTTCAAAGAAATATTTCAATTTTATACTTATCTTCGAATCACACAAAATTCAACCATAAAATACTCATATGCATCGAAAAATCGCTTCTTTGAAACTGAAATGCACTTTGAATATGAATTGCAAAAGAACACTTGCTTCAAGGCAGAAATAAGCCTTTACTTAAGATCAACAGTTTTTAATTTCTTCGAAAATCCTTTTCGAAGAGTAGTGGAATCAATGTGACTTTAATGAGAGCAAAACCTTATGAAAACATTCAACTTTATTAGGAAAGGGATACAATTAGACAAAAGTCTCTGCCATAAACACAGAACAATTTTGGAAAAGGATTCATGAAAGCTGAGGAAGGGACACCTACAAACACACACGACATGATATTGATTATTCTAAGGAATGAATAAATGTATAACAATCGCAAGATGGGGAGAAGCAAGAATCGTTTTTTAAAATCAAATAAGTTTGAAATACGATTTATACTTATAAACAATATATTATCTATGAATCAATTCAATAACATTTTAGAATCCCTGTCAAACTAATTAATTTGCGGTTTTATACAATTATTTCGTTTTAAAAATCAATAAAGAATTTTGGTACTAACAAACCTAGATTCAGTTAATTCATTGGATTTGTAATTTCTATTGAATAATATGACACGATTAGCTACACATTGCTTTCTTAGGATTTTGAATATCACAAGTCAATATCACTATTCTTCAATTATTAAAGAAATGTGTTCTAAAAATTAGATAAATTTAGACAAAGAATTTAGGAGACAGAATATATACACCAACACAGTGGCTCTCAAAAGTGTAACTCACACAATTTGAATTTAAACTAAGAAAACATGACATTTAGAAACAAAATGTAAAGTAAAAACAATGATCACAGTAGAATGGAGAAACATCGATGCAGAAATTACAAAAAACTAATGAAAACTATACCAAGACGCCTTAAAGTTGTTGTGGACACTAAAATATGTCCTACTAGGTATAAATTAAGAAAGACAATATTTAAAGCTATGTTGAGATTTTCTTTAAGTATACAAAGACTTTTGTAAAGTAAATTTTTAGTAGTTTTTTGATTATTATTTTTTTGAAATAAAGGTTATATTATGTTTTAAAAATGTTTATGTTATTTCAATAAGAACAAGTTGCAGATATTATAAAAAAATTACAATTCCGATATATTAATTTTTATTAATCGAAAATATCACATTTTATAGAAAATTGCAAGTGTACAAACACTTTTAAGATCAACTGTAGGCAATTTTTACAATCTTATTAGCTACCAAGGGGGCTATCAATATTTTTTTATAATTTTGTTGTTGTTATTATTACAGTTTCCCCTTTGCTTTCACCAATAATGAATTAAATTTTAAAAGTATTATACCAATAAAAATTTTCTTTTTAGAATTTTTATTCGATTAATTTTTTTTTAAGTATTCCCCTTCAGTGGCTAAAAAAACTGTTCTTTCCAAAACATAGCATGTGGAGCAATTTAATTCTTTTGTGACTTAAAGTTATAAAGAAGATTTACTTCTTCGAGCACTTTTCACTGTAAAAATGTAGAAAATTAAAAAAAAAATGGAATTCAATGCAGGAAATATTAGTATGAGTATACTTGTGTGATTTAGAATTAAGCCTCAAAGTATTGTAATAATAAATAGTACTTTCTGCAACTATAAAATCATCATTGTACAATTAATTAAAATAGAGAATGTTTCCCGTGAAATATTATAATATGACTTTCGCATTGGTCCATTAGATATTGTACAAATCAAATTACGGCATAAATGTTAGATTTCTCTCATCATGGTATATTGCATATATTTCGAATTATTTGATTCCTGTTCCTCATAAAAATTAAAATTTGTAAACTGAATTCTTTTTTTTTTCTAGTTAATTACATTAGAACAAAAACAACGCAAATTGGACATCTTAAATTTTCAGGCTTAATAAATATCAAATTATTTAAAAATATGAAAAGGAATTTTAAGTCTAAATATTGTAGAATGAATTTTAAACATATATAGTTATACTTCTATAAAATGAAATTATGTTTTTAAAATTAATAGAAACATAAATAATCCATGTCATTTAAAGAATTTGATTGTTTCAATATCTTTCAAAACTGAAAGATTTTTCAAGAAAAAACTTCCAATTTAGCTTTTAAATGAGTGTTATTTACGAAATATTGCATTACATTTTTTGCATAGCGAATATTGAAAGTTCTTTTTGTTTATAGTTTATTCAATAATTTTAAATTTGAATTAGGTTACTAGTAAACTCTAGCTTCTCTTTATCAAACATTTTTAAAACTAACTGCATAAATATTTTGTTTCATTAATTACGAAATTTTCTAAGCAACTAAATATTGTTTTTTCCTTTTTAAGGAAATTATATATTTCAGTTAAAATAATAAATAATTCAATGAGCAAAAATACATTAAAATATCTGCAGAGATATATAAAGAAACTTAAACATTGAATTTTTTTTTTTTAAATTCTCAACACTATTCAACAAAATGCAACAACCACTTTCAACTTTTTTTTCCATAAAACAGCCTTAATGATTTGTGCTCTCGTACATTTTTTTTCATCAGTGTGTGACGAAAACATTAATAATGTCGAATGTGAAATTAATTAAGAAAATTTATATTCATGTTATAAAAATTGTTAGGAACTGCTGACTCAATTCAGCTCTGATATTCCTCCTTTATCAAATAAGTTTAATGATTTGTCTGACGTGCTTGCTATTCTTACTGCTTTACTTCAGCAAATTATTTATTGTTTGGAATAATAATATTTCAGAGGTAGCTATAAAGCAAAGGAAGAAAAATATTTATGAACTTTGAAATAAAAAATAAATAACTGAGGATGATATACGATGTTGTAGATAACCATGGAAAAATATTATAATGATATAAATAAAATAACAGAAAATAAATGTGTGTGTGAAATAAGTAAGACGAAAAATTAAATAGGGGAAAATATTCTGCACATATTTCATTTGTTTTTTCGTAAAATTTTTAATTTATGGATTTATTGGAAGATGATTGGTTCATTATTTAAGAGATTCATTTATTATTCATTAGAGTTAATCAGATTCATTACTCAGTTGCACAATTTTCCACAGTGAAAAAAAATTTGTTGAACATAATCTTCATTCATCATTTTATGATGACATTCAGAATCGTTTATTTGAAATTAATCCTCCTAACACACAGTCGGAATCTCGATAAAAAGGTTCCAAGTGTCCTATCCTTCATTAGACGACTTGGCGAGCATGTTATTGTCTGGCACGCATTCTGCGCATTCAGCAGATGGCGTGGGTGGCAGTTGATTTTAGATTCTCATCAGCATTTCTGTCTAACTAACAACTCCCAAAATAAGACCTTTGTTTATTCGAAAGGAACGAAAATGAGTTTAATTGCATCCTTCATTGCTTCATCGTTTTTTTTAATTAATCGTAAGCGACTTTTTTAAGATAAACGTTAATCAGCTGTCTCACATATATCTCTGGGTACATTTATAATTATTTCTAGCCACAGCTATTAAGGTGAATGCTATCCGACATCTTGGCGAAAAAGCCACACTTAATATTATACGATTTTTATTAAAATCTAAGCACAAAAATAGATTTTGGAGACTGTGAGTCTTAATTTTTCGCAAAGTGCTATAATATAGATTATTCATTCCCATATATTTTTCTTGAATTGCCTATTCAATTTATTTTAACCCATTTCAATATAATATATATATTTAGGAATAGAATTTCAATTAAAAATATAATATATGATACATATAAAAGGTTATTAAATATTGATAAATACTACTTCAAAATAGTTCCTCATTCATACTCAATTTTCATTGTTGTATTATATAATGTTGCTTAAATAGTTATTGTTATAGATTAATAAAATGTTTTAATTTCATATCCTACGGTGAGACTTTCTGCTAGTTAACTGTAAATTTCTATTTGTCAGTTTTCAAAAGGAATTTTAAATTGTTTTTCAAAGAAGTAAAACTATTTCTTTGTTTTAATGTGAAAAATATTATTTCACTCAAAAATATTGTGAATTACCAAAAGTTAAACACTTATAAAATTAATGTCGTGAGGTAAAATTTCCCATATTTTGGACTGAGCGTGAAAGCAACATACAAGACAAATTATTTTTTAAAAACTATTGCCATAAAATCTCAAAACTACATCCTCCCAGTGGGAGCAAAAATTTGTATCGCATGCAATAATTGCAAAATATTAAAAAAATTAAACGTCAACGAAATATGATGAAAAGGACGTATTATCGGTAATGAATGTGAAATTCATATTGAATATAAAAAGGCAGAAGGCTTATCCTCAATGAGGAACTATTGCTGGTATTTAATAGCATAAATAAATTTAAAAATGCGCACGCGAGTATACTAAAGCCATTCTTCTTGTGAAGTATATAATCTCTTTAAACTGAAGTTAATGAAAGCCTTAGAAAAAATTTGTACTTTTTTCTGGTTTTCAGAGACATGTCATTCTCTATCAGTGATTTTAACCCAAAAAAATTTTAGAACATTTTTCTTCACAAATATTTGTATTTAATTATATAATTTTGTATAAATAAACAAGTTTTGGTTATTTAATTAAATCTAATAATATTGTTCTGCTGAAAATGATTTTTTGTACTGTAATATCAGAGCTCTTTCAACTTCCACTTAGTTGAATACTTAGATATTTCATAAGTTGCGCAGAATATTATTTGTAGAAAACATGCAGTGGTCTGTTGAGTTAAAAATTAATTATTAAATTAAAGCGAATTTGGCATTAGAAAATAATAAGTTCAAGTAATTTCAGTCTTAGTAATTTAAAAAAGAAACATCTTTTTCTATTAAAATTAACGATAAAAATTCAGTCCTTTATAAGACATATCTAATACAACACAAATAAAGTTTTCTATAACTAAAATTTCTCCAGTTCGATTGAAATTCTTCAAACACTTTTTTTTTCTGACTTGAATGCAACACAATTAAGATATCATTCAACAGAATAAACCTTAGATTACGCTCTCGTTTCCCAATTGTTTTCAATTTAAATTTTCATTCAAATAAAAAACATCATAAGAATTGGTAATTTTACTAGAACAAAAACGAACTCTAGATGTTATTTTTTTCTTCTTATTACTGAAAACTGGAATAATTTTATATGCAAGAGAATACCATATATTTTTGATTACGATGATATATGAAAAAATTGGTTTTCGGCAAATGTGAGAATTAAAAGTATTTAATAAAAGAAATTTCGAGTAAAAATCACGAGTGTCTTCCCTAAGTCAAAGATTACAGATTAATTAGTAGAGAAACTGACGTCATGGTTTTTTAAGTTCTCCGTTTATCTTGCTTCATGTTCTTAAGATATTTCATTTCCGCTACAGAAAGATAGAAGACTAAAAACTTTTTTTTTCTCTTTACTTTATCCATTTTACACTGCATTTCTTGAAAAAAAAATCTTTTTAATTTAAGTCTAATGCTTAATTTTTAATTAATCTGCGTTCTATAATTTTTAGAAATTTTTAGCTAAACTTTTTACATATTCCCTATTTTTTCTCGTTAAAAAGAAATCTTAGTTTTAGCGCAAGGGTGATGAAAATTTTTAACTGAGTTTTGCGGAAGTTGAATTTTATAAGAATCTTTTGTTTATTCATTAATAACAAAAATCGAAGTGCTAGTAATGTATAATGTACGTTTACCGTAACAATATTTAATTTTGTAGTTCGGTGCTAATGCTAATTGCTAATATAACAGTTTTCAATAAGAATTTTAAGGAAATATTTATTATTTGACATTTTTTTGACTACACATAACTATTAATATCAAATTTTAAAATACTTCAATGACACATAACAATTTTCAATTAAGACAAAAGTTTAATTTCTAACAGGGCTTTTTTGTATTGTATTATTTTTACAATAAACCCTTGAAGCGATATAAACTTAAAACTATTTTTATTTTGACTACGTTAAACATTTTCATTTTGACATACTTGACAATAAGTTTTTATTGGTAAAAAAGGATAAAAAGAAAATTATTAAAAAAAACTTTTCATGAACTTTATTTAAATTATGAGAATCGAAACGTTTTAACAGGGCATGCATAAAATTTACTTTTGATTATTAATATTCAAATAGTGTTAAGAATCTCCATAATTCAACAACTGGGTATTTTTGGAAATTATTAATCATTAATAAATTCGAAAAACCAATTATTTAAGGTAAGGTAAAAATGCAATTGTTAAAAAACACAATAGTTTGCTTTATATATATCATCAACTGAAAGATAATTATAAATTCTTTATATTGTACAATGACAAAAATCATTTAAATATCAAAAAGGAAGGACTGATTAGAAAATATCACTGTGTAATTCATGAAAACAATTTTAAGTAATTGGAATTCAGTCAATAACTTATCTAATAAATAATCGAAATTTTCCTATTCTTTTAACATTAAGTTTAACTTTAGCGACGAAAAGTTTATACTTAAAATATGAATTAACATAACTATATTCATGTTACGCGTGGGATTATTTTTAATCTTTTTTCTTTTTATATATACTTCATTTAACACACACTAATTTCATCATTAACAAGTTTCGCATTTATTTTATTACTTATACCTTGTAAGCAACAGTTTTTGTGTATTTTAAAATCCTTTCATATATTTTTAAGTATTCTATCAATTAAAATTTTATCACAAATGAATTCATCAAGAGAGAAACTCTTTTTAATCATTATTGAATTCTTGAAATATTTTTTTTTTTTACTGCAGTAAACTTTTTTTGAACACGTCCTTCAGAACTTTTTCTGTCATACAAAATTCAAAATATTTTCATTTATCATTAATCCAAAATATTTTTATATTTAAATTATTATGAATAATTAAAAATATGCTACATAATATCTCACGCACATACACAATACAAATAAGTTTATTTTAATTCATAATGCAAGTGATTTGTCAAATTGTCTGACGAATATTAACCTTATAATCAATTAAATCAAATATCAGAGAAATCGAGAAACTTACTTTAGAAACTATCAGAGGTAATCCAGTTCCGGCACCTCCCTGTAAACGAAATCCCCATGGACCTCCACCACTTAGACAAACAGATAACTTCTCTTTCTTATCCGACATATTTGATGACTGAATATAAATTCACTTTTTGAAAGATGACATTGATTTATACGAGCAAACCAAAGAAAAAAGAATAAAAAAATTGGTGATTCAAGGAAAGAAATAGGCACTTAGAATCCTGTTAGTCACAGACGTAGTCCTGAAGAAAAGGAACTGGTACTCGTATTATTAAGAGTGGTGAGTTTTCTTCTGAAAAATGTTTCAGAAACTGAAGAACTTGCCTTTCTTATCTTTATATACACTTCAATACTTCTTTGTTCAAGGTATCCGCAAGATTTTTATTGTTGTTCTTTTATATTTCACCAACTGTTCCACAATATGAGTTCTTTTAATTTTGTTAAATTTCGTACGTTTCGTTCTGTTCGTTGCCGGAAATGTAATTTAGAGGTAATACAATTTCATTTCATTGGGTACAATGAGGGCTTCGAGGCACCGGCTTTCCTAGGATAGGAAGGAACGTTTTCTTTCCTCGTGGTTTGATGCTAAGGGTTCCCTCGTGGTCCGCAGAATCCATTTTTGGCACAGAGAATTGTCGGCTGTTCTTTCCCAATCTGCCTACGCCAGATGGCAGATTAGGGAACATTCACACATTGAGTTTAAAGTGTTTATTCGCGCTAACGTGCTTATATTCGTCATGGGGACCGTCTTCATGTTTCTGAGGGTTTTTTTAAAAACTATTTTGAGTTTTGTCTTATCAAAAGGTAAAATTATTTTTGTTTTTATAACTTGTTCTTTCATTGATACTTTGTATAATGAATGTTCTATTTTCGTACAATAAAGTAACTTTCGTAAGTTATTTTCTGTTTAATTATTGCTCTTAAATCTTTTCAATATTGTTGATTAATAGATTCAAATATATTGCTAATCATTTAAACTAGAAAAAACTTCATTAAAAATAATGAAGACAGACAATGGCACACACAAAGGAAGGTCCACGGGTCAGCACCCCATTAAATAGCCATTGGTTTTTTATTTTGATTGATGATAATCCTATGTATATAGTACGTAAAATTTAATTAGGTATTTGCTATTGACAATTTATACTTTTAATTAATGCTAATTATTAATTCAATAATTTATTTTTCTTTTATTCCCAAAATCAAAAGAATATGTTTGTTAGCGTATTGAGGTGTGATAGGAAAACGGTGGACTTTCGACCCCCCCCCCCCTATCCTTGAAAATATTTTGTGTGAGCCACTGAAGACAAGGCAAAAAGAACTGTGCCAATTTTTTCATAAAGACAAGAATAAATTATACATAAAATTCGTTTTTTTTAATTCGTTCCGTTAAAGTCTAGAAATACACAAAAGAATACACATTTAGAATACATATTTAGAAATACACAAAAGGGGTAAGTCAAAAATATTTCTGAAATTAGAAATCAAAAAGTTCTAAAAAATAGTTCGTCTTGGAACATTTCTGTTCAAACCTATTGTTTAATGACTCCTATCCAAAGTAATCCCAAATTTACAGAAGTTTAAAGATCATTAAATTAAATTACCGTAAAAACCGGTGTATAACGTGCACATATAATTTCAAGCTGTATTTTTTAATTGTTAGGTATATTTACCGTATAACATGCGCATACCCTTTTTAAAGGAGGAATCTGACATGTACGTATTCAATGCTATTATGTTTTGAGGTCATATATTCAAAGTGTTACTCAGGATTTTGAAAAAAAATAGTACACTTCTAGAACTGGAGAAACCCTTTAAGTTCAGTAAAGATTGTTACTTCTTTTAATTAGGCAGTATTCCAAGCTACGTGGAAGTAAAATTTTAATTTATGGTCATCTCTATTTATATTTTTGAAGCTATCATTTTTATGCACCTTGCGTTTAACGCGCACCTGTAAATTTCGATCTTATTTTTTTGTTAAAAGTGTGCGTTATATACCAAATTTTACGGTACTTGTATGCTGCTACTTTCGAATTAAAAATGCTGCCTATATTACAAAAAAATTAAGGCAAGATGAGAGAGAGAGAGAGACTAAAAGGAGAACTGATATTTACTATGAAATATCTAAATGATAAGAATATACTTTAAGTTTATGATAAACCTCTAAAATTTAAGAAAAGCTTTTAGTCGAAATTAAAAGTTAATTTCTTTTTCAAAAATTGTGTCAAGTAAAAGCATAATTTTAAAAAAAATGAATGAATTTCAACAAAAAAATGACATCAATGAATTTCAACCTTGTTTAGAAAGAAAGTATAAAAATTTAATGGGGCATAAATAATTATAAATTGAATATGTTAACAAAAATATTCAAAATAAACTTAAAGAGGTTGGAAGAATTTATTTTTAAAGCTAAGAATACTGTTGGAATATAATGTTTGCTTTAAACAGCCTTTAAATTGAAGCTATGGTTATATGAAGCCTCTGCTATTTTAAAATAATTAATTCAGTTTTGAAATGAAAGTATAGTTGTAAGAAAGTTTTTAATATTTTACACAACCGTTTCTTTTATATATCGGTATTACTCGTCCTTCTAGTGAATAATATCATTAAAATAATGATAAAATATCAAATTAAGGAAAAATCATGGGAATGTTTCCTTTAAAACTTAAATAGTAATGATACAGCATAACAAGTGATATAAAAAAAATTTAAGTGAATTCCTACTTAGGCCAATAAAAAAAAATTATTTTTTAGCTACTTTTTATCAAATAATTACAATTAATATAAATATGTATATACATATGACATAATTACAATATTACGTGGCAATTAATTCTTTAATTGTCTTTAAAGTATCATTTGTCACCTAAAATAATCGTGTATAAAACATTTCAGTTAAACGGAATGTTTTAAAACGTGAAGGGAAAAAAATCTTTTATATGTTTTGACCCAAGTCCCTGAAAATGAAGCCAACGTAACTGTATCTGTAATTCTTTAAATAATTAGTTTCAGTCAATTAACTTTAATTAATTATAATTAAATTATCGTATTGTCATGCAAAACAATCGTGTATAGAAAATTTCAGCTCAAATGCGCGCCTTAAAATGTGAGGGAAAAAACCTTTTAAAGTTTTGACACAAGTCGCCAAAAATGATGCCAACGTGGTTGTATCTGTAATTCTTTGAATAATTAGTTTTAATGAAGTAGTTTTTATTAATTATAATTAAATTACCGTATTGCCATCCAAATTAATTGTGCTTATAAAATTTCAGCTCAACTGAACGCTTTAAAATGTATTTTATTAACGATTGAAAATTTGAAGAAGACATAGGGAGATTGTGAATTCTAATAGCAGGAATTGAAAAAAGTTTCTTTCTTAAACTACTAAAAATAATACAATAAACAGCAAAATACTTTCTTAGACAGTAGTTTGCAATTATGAAAATACACGATAAATATGTATTAATCAGTGTTTATATGTCACTTGTTCTGTTTTTTAACTGAAACAAAATTTTCAGTAATTCGACTTAATTGGATTACCCTTATGTAGTGAAAGAAGTTCGATAATACTCCAGTCAATCTTAAAGAAGAAATAAAGTGTATTAAACCAAATTTCTTGAGACTGTAATTTATGTTATTGGTTTCTAACAAGAAATTATTAGAAACTCAATTGATAAGTTAAGGAATAATTATGCTTACGAAATATTTGTCTTTAAATTAGAATTTATTATGTGGAATCTTATCTCTTAAATATTTATATTAAAAAAGAGATTAGAAAGAATACTTTTATGAACCAAATACATCATAAATGTAAAATTTCTTTCTATTTTTCTAAATGTCACTTTTTCATTTCTCATAACATTTTTCAAACTGCCATCCACTTATTGCTATACATTCCTACAAAAGCTGATGTTCAATAGTTAAACAGTTTTCTTTATTAAAGTCCTTCAGAACTTATTATCCTAAAAATATTATTATCTATTAATCCAATGATATTCGGCTTGTACGAAAGAGGACGTGTCCCTTACCTTCGGGGACGCTCAATGTTTTTTACTACCAGGATAACACCGACCAGACTGCGCACGTATCAGTCAACTCTACGGGATGTATAGGTACTGCTCTCTGACCACCACTCTTCCCTAATCTATTACTAATTGAAAGCGTCTGTGACTTTATCAGATGCCACTTGTAAACTCTGTCATCACCGCGGTCAGAAGACAAATTTAGGTAAATGGTTCACAGGTAGTGGATACCATCTGTATTCTCATTGACTCTGTAGTTACACTCGTTGCATCGTGAAAGCTGTCCGCATTACTCTTACAACTTACTGAAATTACGTCGTCATTGTGTTACGAAATACCGATCACTTATTGTTCATTGCTGTTTCTGCCTATCTGCCGACCTTTTAACTCTCAAACCACTTTTTGGTGTGTGTGTGTGTGTTGCGTTTTCATTCTCATGTAGAGCACATTTGATTTACTTTTATTTATAGTAATTAGAATGGTTTTAGAATATCTTTTATACTACTGTATTGCATTAAGTTAGTTAGAATTTAGTTGCTAAACATCATCTATTTAATTGCTCTCTATTATTTTTTGGAGCATGAACTTCTTTAACTTTTCTGGATTAAGAAAAAGCGTAGTAAATAAAATTTGAATAAGTGTGTTGAGCTATTAAGGATAAAGAAATGCTTTTCACAGTTCGATCTGAAAAAAGTTTAATTTTAAAAAAAAATATCTATCGTGTGATTTTAAACTCAAATTTTATTGAAATGAAATCTGAATGTTGGAGATATGACAAGACTAAATATTCTGGATCTTGTGTGTTTGTGGTTCGACTTTCTTCTAGACATTCCATATACTTTCAATGGGTCCCCTCCCATATTGGATTGAATGGTAACGAGATGCCGATAGTTTGGCCAAGTCTGCCACTGCTGACCTTTCGCGGGGTGACACTAGTCCAACTTTTGCCGAATTCTCCTCCATTAAAAGGATAGCATGAAATGGACTTAGGAGAATAACCCCTGCTCACCCTTTATATTTTAGGGGGGGTGACCTCGTTGGGGGAAAAGGGGGGGTCAGCAACTTAATATTCCTAGAAATCAACAGACGGCTCTAACACGTTTTTTTTTAGTGGCTATATCAAAACTTTGACTTTTCAACTGGGCCGGGAAATCTTTCTATAGTGTCTGTTATAGATGTAAGACTGACCAGGCCTCCCCAGTCATATTCTTAATTGCTTGAATTTTACTATTGACGAGGTCTTAGGAAATTCTATTTGGGGGGGGGGATTTTTTGGCGATTTTTGGTTTTATGGAGATGATATAGCTAATCCACACCATCTGGGATAAGAAACAACAACACAACAAACTCAAATTAATTTTCAAATTCCTAAAAAATGTGAAATAAAAATAAAATAACGTATATATACCTTTAGTTCACCTTTATACCTTTAATTTAATACAGAACAGTCTCAAAACTCGATCCAATGTGGATCGAAGGGTGGTCGAATTTATGAAAATGACAGGTTATCGAGAATGGAATTAAAAAAAGGATAAGTACGAGTATTTCTCAGAAAATATTATATTGCAATTGTATCTATAGTTTGCTTGAGAATATAGCAGAAAATGAACTGCCAAAATACCCTTAAATAAGGGGGAATATGTACTCTATGAAGGCATAGAGCATTTATACTAGATGAAAATAAGAGTATTAATGAATACATAGTATACAGTTATTTACTTGATCAGGCACGCCTCAGAAAAACACAGTAATGCCCCGAACTTACGCGATAGGTGGAACTGAATGTGATAAACACATAGGTCGAGGTATAATTTCGCATATAAATACATATAAATTATTTTTACTTGGGACAGGAGACGGAAGAAAATAATAATATAGAAAAAAATTGTTTAATATAATTTTAGATAACACAATACCAAATAGCAAGCCAAAGTTATTTTGATGTAGAAGGTTTCATAAAATCTTACAAGTAGTCTGCCGGCTCAAATTTTCTTTTCTCTTCCGCAAAATTTCCTAGTAACAATTTAATGATTTTTTTTTATTCCTTGTTTAGTTGAAAAAATATGTTCTTCGTTGGAGTACGTATTTTCTAAAATTTGTAACCCTTTTTTAATAAAAATGAGACCTTCTGTCATATTACAAACTGTCATTCGATTTTCTGATTGAATTGGGTCTAAAGACCGTCTTTCTCTTGTTCATGCATTTCTATGAGGGCATCAATTGTCAGCTTCTGATAATGGGAATCCAGCAGTTCTTATTTGCTATAATTTACTATTACAACTTCTTCAAAAAAATTACCAATTCCATCAGAGTCTGGCACTGATTCCATCTGAGTTTCGGAGACGGAAAAAGAAGGAAAAAAAAGAGAGAATC
This sequence comes from Trichonephila clavata, assembly GCA_019973975.1. Lineage (NCBI taxonomy): Eukaryota > Metazoa > Arthropoda > Arachnida > Araneae > Nephilidae > Trichonephila > Trichonephila clavata. Next base: position 35,095 of record BMAO01025077.1, on the reverse strand, counting down.
GACGAGATTGAAAATCGCGTAAGTCGAGACATTACCGTACTTTATTAAAGCATAAAGCTGTCTATAATGAAAATTAAGTAGCTGACCTTTCAAAACCGGCTACTTTTCTTAAAGAAAGGTGTAATTAAAGGCGTAATGTCCTGTTATAGGGTTAATTCGACTTGCAAGGATGGGGCCGAATTATTCAGACTGCCGGGTTATCGAAAGCCGATAACCCGGCTCTCGAGACTCTACTGCATTACATTTTTTTAAATTTAGTACCGGAATTTAGGTAAAAATCAGAGCCTTTCGTTAGAGTTAGGTTATGCAAATAAAAATCATGTATACTACTGCTGAAAAGTAGTTAAGAATAAGTTAGATATTTAAAAAGCTTATTACACATAATGAATTAGTTGGAATAATTTATTATATCGTTAATACATATTTGGGGATTAAAATTCAATTTAATAATCTCAAATATGATAATTATACCGCAAAACATTTTTTTTTCAAAAATGAATTGAAATATTTCAAATATGGGTCATGTTATGCTATTCAAAAATATCTGACATTATTAAATGTGTATTTCTTTTTGGTATTACTTTAGTATGAAATTAATTTGCTATCTTAAGTATTGATATGTTTCGATACGTACAGTGGACCCCAAAAGTGTTCGTACACTTGCAATTTCCTATAAAATTTAATGTTTTCGACTAATATATTGTAATTGTAATTTTTTTATGATATCTGTAACTTATTCTTAATAGAATGACATAATTATTTTTAAAAAAATAAATTAACTATTATTTTTAAAAATTAATAATCAAAAAGCTTTTGAAAAATTACGCCACAAAAGTCTTCGTACACCCAACAAAAATCTCAACTTAGCTTTAAATATTGTACTTCTTTCTTACTTTAGTACTTAGTAGAATATCTTTTAGTGTCCACAATAACTTTTAAATGTTTTGGTATAGATTTAATCAGTTTTTTGTAATTTCTGCATCGGCTTTCCTCCATGCTTCTGTGATTATTGTTTTTCCTTCCCATTATGTGTTTATATGCCATGTTTTCTTTTTTTTAAATCAAATTCTCACTAAATATAATCTACTGATCTAAATAAACTGATTGAGGAGGTTTTTTTAGAATTTTGGACAGTTATAGAGACACCAGCGGCGTACTTTGAGAGGAGAGCGCATGGCGTCATTATCCTGTTAAAAAATGAAGTAGTCTCTTATATCCAAATTTTTGCCGGATAATTTAAAATTTCACTTTAAAATATTTAAATACAGCTGATGATTCACAATACCATCAAAAAATACCAAATTATATAATTTTGAGGCCGATTTACACCTCCACGCAAGAACACTTCCATCTCCATGGTTCATTGATCCAATTTGATTCTTGGGATTAAGTTTCAGAAAATTCAAAATTGACAGCAAAATGGGATGACGGAAAATTAAACATTTTTGGTTCTGATGTGCATATAATAGTTTGTTTATGAAAAAAAGAGGAATTTAATCCCATGAATTTATGTGAAACAAGAACTCCTGCACCTCCATGCTGAAGCATGGAGGTGGAGAAGTTCTTGAGTGGGGGTGTAAATCGACTTTAAAATTAAGTATTTTGGTTTTTTTATGGTATTGTGAATCATCAGCTCTATTTAAATATTTTAAAGTTGAATTTTAAATTATCCGGCAAAAATTTAGATATAGGAGACTACTTCATTTTTTAACAGGATAATGACGCCACGCGCTCTGCTCTCAATGTACGTCGCTGGTGTCTCTATAATTGTCCAAAATTCTGAAAAAACCTCCTCAATCAGTTTATTTAGACCAGTAGATTACATTTAGTGAGAATTTGACTTAAAAAAAGGAAACATGGCACATAAACACATAATGGGAAGGAAAAAAATAATCACAGAAGCATGGAGGAAATCCGACGCAGAAATTACAAAAACTGATAAAAATCTATACCAAAACATTTAAAAGTTATTGTGGACACTAAAAGATATTCTACTAAGTACTAAAGTAAGAAAGAAGTACAATATTTAAAGCTAAGTTGAGATTTTTGTTGGGTGTACGAAGACTTTTGTGGCGTAATTTTTCAATAGCTTTTTGATTATTAATTTTTAAAAATAATAGTTATATCATTTTTAAAAAACTAATTATGTCCTATTTAGAATAAGTGGCAGATATCATAAAAAAAATTACAATCTATACAAATAAATAAAATTGAAGTGTCTGTTTGTAATTTCAAATTAGCAGCTTTTTACTTAATGGACTTAAAGTATATACGGTACTCATAACAAAAAACCAATTTTTAAAATTTTTGTCTGTCTGTCTGTCTGTCTGTCTGTTTGTTCCGGCTAATCTCGGAAACGGCTGGTGCGACTTTAAAAATTCTTTCACTAATGGAAAGCTACATTAACGGGGAGTAACATAGGCTATATTTTATTCCCGTATTCTTACGGGAACGGAAACTATACGGGTGAACGTGAAACTGAATGCCAAGATGAACGCCAAATTGAACGCCAAGCTGAGCTAATGAAGTCGTTGTTTTGGTTACTGGCGAACGATGCTCTTCATGAGACATAATAGTGTTACGCGCACATGATAATACGCTGACACGTGCCATATTTTATTTTTATTTTTATGATAGTTATCTCACTGTTCAGTTAAGTAGAGCATCGGCTGTTTCGTATGCACTTTAAAAATAATAAATCAAGACTTCATAAGCAAAAAGCAATGCAAGAAACAAAAAATTGATAAGTTTTACGGTTAGTTTTACTCCTTTCTTTTTTTTATTTACATTTTTAGTCACATTTAAACAATAGTTATTATTTGCTTAATATTTATATTGTAATCTAAGAATAATATTTTTTAAGGTATCTCATTTTTCTACCTCTCTGTTTTTCTTAATTCAAATTGTTCTTAATTTCTAATTTGTGAGTTTCTTTAATGTGGCGTTGCAGGGCTCAAGTGGCGTTATAGATAATTATCCCCATTTTTAAACTATTAGACGTACAGTCTTGAAATTTGATAAGCAGATTCCTTTCGTATAGTAGAGAACCGCTACAAAATGGGTTTTGTGAATATGAACTACTAAGTTTAACTTCGGGAGATTAAGAGGCGTAATTGATAAATATTTCCATTTTAAACTATTTGATCATCCTGCTTGAAAATTGGTAGGCATGTTCCTTTCATGGAATAGAGTTCCTCTAACAAAGAGTAAAACGAAAATTGACCCCCAAGGAGGGTTGCGAGGGGTCAAGAGGAGTTACAAAAAAAAATTCCTGTTTTGAATTGTTAGACCCATATACTTGAAATTTGTTAAGCATGTTTCTTTTTTTGAATAGGGATCCACTAAGAATGTATTTTAAGCAAATCAAGTTCTGGGGGGGGTGCAGGGGATTACTGGGACGTATTGACACAAAAAAATACTTTTTTCGAGCTACAAGGACTATAACAATGAAGTTTGGTTTGCATTTTTCTTTTGTTGAGTTGAAATCCGCTAAGAGCGGTTATTTTGGAAAACGGCTCTCTCAACGGGATTACGGGGATATTGATAGTAAAACTTTTTTTTCTTTCTGTTAGATTTAGACTTGAAATTTGGCTTGCATGTTCAATTTACGGATTAGAGATCCACCGAAAATTGGTTTTGCGGGAATCCACTTGGTTTTTGGGTTACGAAAGAGCAAACATCATTCTATGCTTCAATTTTAGAGATTTTTAGAAAACATAAATTAGATGAGTTCTGCCCCTTTTTTTTATCAACAGGCGACAATTACAGGTATAAGTATATTATTCAATACAATCGAATTCTTAATGCAGGACTTAGATATCAATAATTTATGCATATATATAAGCAGTAAAAATTTATAAAACATCATGAAATTCCCAGCGAAGCGGGCGGGTAACAGCTAGTTACCAATATATTCGTCGTTATTAGTCGAAACAATTAAATTTTATAGGAAATTGCAAGTGTACGAACACTTTTGAGGTCCACTGTATGTACTTGTCGCATTTTACATTGCATTTAATTGCAAGCCGAACTCGTCTGCAAACTTTATATTTTTATCCTTTTTGAGATATCTTAAAAAACATTTTTTTTAAATGCTTGAAGTATTTCGTATTTGATTTTACATGTACCATAGAAAAACTGTGGAGTTCTTCCAAATATTCAAATATTATCTTTTTAATGTTAAGAACTCAAACACAAAATTCAAATAATCGAATCCATGAACATTTGTATATTTTTTATTAGAGTATAAAAAGATGTTTTTCGCCTAATTATACAAGTGTACAAAAGTGGATCAAATATAAACCGTACTTATAAAAAAAGCAGACGATTTTTATAGATTTTATCACAACAATCGTGTTAACTTATTTGAAGCTCAATAACAAGAAGCTAATTAGAATAATATCGTTTGGCATTGCTTTATTTTTCATACTTTCATTTATTTATCTCTGGAACGATAAGTAAACACAAAGTATCTGCTGCAGTTGTATAGAGGATGAGAATGAAATTTTTAAGGAATGAAAGTACCAAATCTATTGAAATTTCTAAGTTCGGTAATGATATCGTGTGTACGTGTGAAATCTCAAGTATGCAATAGCGAGAGGTTTTATAAAAGAGGACTTGGAGATGATGAAAATTTGGCTCAAGGTCTTCGACCGAGAATTAATCTCTCTAACGGGACTGAACGTTAGATAAAATACATAACTTTATTTTGTCTTGATAAAAAAAATACCATATAGCGAAAATAGTAAAAAAAATGAGCAGAAGCTATAAAATAGTGGAATTCATTACTCAGAATAAATTTAAAACAATATCAAAGTGATATTGAGATGTGTGACGAATTTTTTATGCAAATCAAAAGATGACAAGAGCAGAAATTTTTCAAAAACACTGAAATCACAAAGAAATAAAAGATACAATCTTGAGGTAAAGTTTAACTAGGTATTAAAGTGAAATATATCAATATACCCAGAAATAAAACGGTCTAGTAAGCACTAAAAATGAAATTGGACACAAAAAGTGAAATTGCTCCACTAATATCTGCATGAAAAGTTGTCACTAGTGCTTTTAAGAGAGGGTATTCACGATGTTAATTTTCTTCATAACCGATGAAAAATTAATATTTTATTCTACTATCAACTTTCAGAGAAACATATCGGCTTTTAAAGACATTTCATTGAGTTCCGCAATATATATATATATATATATATATTTACCTTCTCCAGTACAAATTAAAGAACCGACACGGTTGGTCTTACATAAAAAAAACTATAGAAATTTGGACAAAGCTCGTATATCCTCTTTAGTCCGTAATTAGCACCTTCCGATTACCATTTGTTTGTCTTCTCAAAGAAACATTAAGAGGAGAAGGATTTTTCTTGAATAAAAAAAAGTAGAAGGATTAGTTTGAAATTGGCTTCTACAAATTCGATTTTTTTTAATTAGTGAGGAATAAAAAAATTCTATTGCGCTGAAAGAAATGAGAGAATTTTAAAGGAAGACATAGAAAAAATAATATTGATGTGATTTTAATAATAAATATTTTCGAAAATAATTATTTTTAGAATGTTAAGTTTATACTTGATTCGCCATCATACCTCTAATTGATTTCAGAAAGACAGAAAATATCTTTTAAAGTTGAAAATCACATAAAATTGTCATGCGATTATTCTCCAAAAATAAAAGAAAATAATTTATTAGCTTCTATAACAAAAGGGTACAAATGATTCTTAGCATGCATATCAAGAATAAATATTAAAAAAATACTAATAAATAAAGAAAAGCTTACTGACAGAGAGTGAGAGAGATTTTTAAGCAATACACCGGAAATCGGCAGTAAAAAAATAAAATATTTTTCTCAAATATGTATGGTGGCGTTTATCATTTTCTGTTGAGTTTTTTTCGTGAGTCATTTTCGAAAAGGAAAAAGAAAGCTTAGTAATAAAGATTTTATTAACTCAGCTTATATAAAAGCAAAAAACAAGAGGAACAACTCTCTTCCTTTAATTAAGTCATCCTAAATAAAAAGACATCAAATAGGGAATAGTTTAAGAATCCTAATATTCAAATTATATTTATTAAAAACCGCTTATTGTTTAAGAGAAGAACACATTAAAGAAAAATAATTTTATGTGAAAGATTCAATAAAGTTTAAAAGATATAAAACTTGACATAATAAAATAATATTTTTAAAAAAACTTCGATTTATCGTCCATTTTTATGATACATACTTGTTATCAATATCGAATTCATGACTTCTAAAACATTTGTGTCACATATTTATGTATTATTATTAACTTTTTTTATTTTATCATGTATATCATTCATACCGTAATGGTATTGCCAAAAAAAATTGCCAAATACTTCAACCATTTACTCTTGACTTTTCTTGTCCATTGGTGAAACAAAAATATCCACTAAAAATTTTAACAATACAATTTGTTTTAATAATAACTGTATAGCCTTTAAATATACAATATAATATCAAACAATAAATTTAATTACGTATATTTTCTTACATAAAAATTCATTTTCAAAGTAAAAAAAAATTCAATATTTTTAAATTGATTCTGAATTTTTTTTTAAAAATTATGTTTTGAAAAGTGTAACAAATTTTCTTACTCACCTTTGTGTAATCATGAATTTTGCTGAACTTTAATTACCAACGATTTTCCAAATAACAAATATTTTTTTCTTACAATATGAATGATAAAAACATTGTTAGTACATATTAGCTGGGCATAAAAAAAAACATGAAGTTAGCCATTTATTTTCACCTTTGTCAGAATTGTTTTGATCAAATGACATTGTCAATTTCAACATTAACATCGAAGAAGTTATGGAATAAAATGAAAATAAATAATAAAAATTATTTGCTTTGAATAAGGTTGCCAAAACCTGATTAAAAAGACGTTTAATTAGATTTGATGTTCCAATTATTTTTGATAAAAGCAAGTTTAATAGTGCCAAAAGATAAATGTAAAAAATCATTTTGTATATTTTTTTCTAACATAAAATAGCAAAAAAATGGAAGGACAGTATTAAATTGAACGTTTTAAAAAAATATTTTATGTGTTTTAAAAACGTATGAATGCTATGATTAAATGAATCATTTTTCGTTTGGCACAATGAATATCGCTTGTTATTTCAAAATGGCTGGAAAAATAAATAAGAGAAAAAAAGCGTTAATGGATTTAAAATTGGCTTTGATATTTCCGTATTAGATTAAAATATATTAAAATTTCTATCTGCATTTTTGGGAGGGATTCCAGAATAGATTGAAAAAAAATCACACATTTCGAATAGAATAATGAAATAAGAAATTGCAGAACTGAATTTAGAAGCACTAGTTTCGTACGGAATGGATAAAATCTAAAGAAAAAATACCTAAGAAAGTTGTATTTTTTTGATTTACAGGAAATGTTTTTGTTGTTTAGTTGTAGATTTTTCACAAAAGCAATGTTAATGGGGGGGGGGGAGATCTCCATGTATTTATTAATTTAAAAAGTAATCAATTCCGAATAAATATTTGATATTAAATATATTCATAACACTAAACTTACCTATAACAACAAAGTGAATCTAAGTCAATCCAAGACGGACTTCTCAGTACAAAAGAATAGAACTTCATTAACAACAGTGCATTAGTTGATGTTGACAAAACCTAGACACAGTTTCCTTTCTATTAAAGAATGCGCTCAACAGCAAAAGTCAATTTTGGCTAATGTTTTTTTCAACTAATTTTGAACGTCTTCCAAAATAAAATTAGATTTTGGTGTCTTTTGACTCGGACACTACATGCATGTTTATATTTACAAAATTCTTCTTAGCTTGTTTACAAATAAAACATTCACTATTTTGAAACTAAAAACATTAAATGGCTGTATGACAGAATTTTGAGAACTCTTAATTGCTTGCTTTTAAATGTGTCCCTTTTTTTTCAATGTTCATTTAAAAGCTTATTACCTGATAGCAACGAGAATTTTTAATACAGCTCTAAAAATAAAAACAACGTAAGAAAGTATATGAGAAGCAACATTCTCGCTTTATTATGCTTCTGTATCAAGATATATATTATGTACACAAAGAAATGCATTTTAGTATTCCAAAGAGAGTGCAAAAAACCACAACTTAGGCAAGAACCATAGCTCAAAATTCATTTCTGATTCTTGCCCTTCAATTTTTCACGCAATTTCTATGAAATATGTTGAAGAATATATTTTAATTTAGTACATTTACCTAAGAACAAATTTATGAATCTTCACTTTTAATTCAATTATATTATCAGATCTCTCGTAAGAAAAAATTAATGTAAGCAATACTTAGCAATCAGAGGAAAATCTCTTTCTTTTATTTACATTTATATTAATTGCTTATATTTATACATAGGAGAAAAGCGACTCTCACACACTCGTGTTCTCATTCACTCATAGCAATATTGTTAATTAGAGATCCGCTAAGAAAGGGTTTTACAAAAATTGACTCCTATCGTCCGCAGGGACGATATATATAAGAATTACCGCTTTTGAACTATAATAACTACAGACTTGAAATTTGGTGAGCATGTTTCTTATGTTGAGAAGATACGCATTAAAGGCCTTATCAAACGTACACGTTTGCAGCAATTTTTGGTTCAATTCATGCAATTTTTAGTCTGTTGCCATAGCAACGGCTTTCGAACAACTTTTTGTCAGTGAGCTGAAAAAGTTGCTTGAAATTCTAGCCAATGGGTTCTTCGGCGTCCTACGTCATAAACAAGATGGCAGTAACGATGGTAGTTTCGCATCAGATATGGCCTATAATATTTTAATGGTGTACAATATTTTAACGGTGTATAATATTTTAAACAGAATGGTGCTCCATTTCTGTTTACGCCCATTGACAAAAGCCCGAGCGAAATAAAATAAATAATATTGGAGAGTTGTTTTCGAAGCAGATAAACATGTTACAAAGTGGAGAAAGAGCGCGGCTGACGTCAGAGTATGTCGTTTTGCTTACGGCAACCCTTCGCCCTCAGATTGGGTGAAAAGTTGGGCCAAAAAGTTCCACGAAAAATGTACGTATGATACGGCTATCATGTCTTCACAGTTTATTTTTTGGATTAATTCATGGCATCTATACTTGTGCGTATTCACTGTAACCTAATGTAAATATTAAGTAAAAGTTTTGTTTCTGTATTTTGGCAATGGTTAGTACTGTATTTTTTTGTGGAATAAAACATTTTGACTTTTAGAATGACTGGATATTGTATCGCTCTTAGAATCCAGAATTATTTTTAATGTTATGATTTTTTAAAAGCTATTTTGCCTTATTCAATTGCAGAACCAGATACGCTGTTAGCGTAATAGAGTTATTTATTTGGAAAAAGGATAACGTAATAACGGCCTTAAGAATAGGTTTTGGGGAAATCGACTCGCAAAGACGGGAAAGAGGAATTTCATGGGTACAATAGATTTTAAAAAATTCCATTTTGAAATATTAGCCCTGAAGACTTGAATTTTGGCAGGTATTTTTTTTGTTGTGTAGAGATCCTTCTAATCAACACTGAAGGATGGGAGTGATGGCGAGGACATAATAGATAAAAAAAATTCCAGTTTTTGAACAGACTTGAAATTGAACAAGAATGTTTCTTTTGTCGTAGTTGATAGAGATCCGCTAAGAAAGTGTTTTGCGGATAACAATTCTTAAGAGATATGAGGTTACAAAGGCGTAAGAATGAATATGCCTCCATTTTAGAAATTCAAATCTTGTCCTTTGTAAATCAAGAGGATTGGTCTATAAGAATGTTTTTGAATACAATCAAAAATTTTATGCAAGGATTTAGATGTCAATAAATTAAAAACTATACATATAGTCATACAACTTCATAAAATACGCAGTGAAATGGCTGGATAATTGCTAGTATATTGTATAGTTATCAAAATTTTGTTTTACAAAAGGTTTCCCATTTCTAGATTTTAAATCATGTAAAAAAATTAAAAAACATAATAAAAAAAGAAGTGTGCAATTTTAATGATTCCTCACGCCTTATATAATTATTAATCTTTTAACATGACGTTAATAGTTTATTCATTTTTGTTTCTGATAATATCTCTATTTTGGAAAATCCATCGTAAATTGTTACTCATCCTGTTCTACTCTTTGCAATGTTTCATAAGTATCTTACTAATTTGATGAGAATATAGTAGTTTCCTTTATATTAAATATTCTTCATGCATCAAAGGCTATATAAAAAACAGAAACTGATCGTTTTGAAATAAATGATTCTTCAATTGAATTTTACTTATTAGCTTCATGAATATTTCATTTATTTATTGTTTATCGGGTAATCATTTTTAATTATCGATTTAGCTAAAACAATTCAAAAATCACACAAGATCTGCCTAGTAAATGCTATTAGCCGTTTGTATTCGTGTATATTTAACAAACTTTTTATGTAATTAATTTTTTTTTATACAACACCTTTTTATTTCAACTAATTTTAAAAGGGTAAAATTTATTCCTCTTCTATAACATATCACAAATGAGCTGAAATTAGTTCATCATAAAGTAAAATTCAAAATTAAAATAAAAGTCTGCCCTTGAAAAAAATTTAAAAAGTTTCTTTGCATAAATACAAAAAATTGAATTCGAATTAATAAGGAACGAGACGAAATGATATTCTGAAGGGCAAAAAACTTTTCTAATTCACTGCAATTACTAATGTTCTGTCTTGTGATTGTATAAACTTGAATGATGTCAAATTTTAATACGGAATTTCAATAATAGTTTATGATTACATTCCTGTAAGAAAATCAAATGAATTATATAATTGATGATGAAACATTGAACTAAAACAGACAAAAACAAAAAGTTTTGGAGCATTACAAAATCTTCTCAGTCGTGACCACCATAACACATTCACAGTGACTAAATACTTTAAACCCCTAATACACTTTCCATGTCAACTTACGTCACTTTTTCACAGTTACGCGTACACTTCATCTGCTTGTTTCGAATTTGTTTCCTTCTTCTAGGCAGACTACGTTAAAAATAACTTTTGTTTTCGCTGTTGGCAACTGAGATCATTTCCACCTTTTTATTTGAAGACGAAAATGCTAAGTGCTGAACTTTTTATACGAACTAGAGCTAAGCCTTTCTTGCGCTTCGTATTTCTTCTAGTTAAAAAAATAAAGCTAAAAATAGGTTTCTTTTTTTATATATATATATATATTGGAGCAGCTGACTTGAAATTATTATTCTTTTAATACAGTACATACGAGACCTATTTGGTACTCTGCCAAGGAAAATGGTTATTTGCTTAAAGCGTGAAAAAAAGTAACATAAGAGAGTTAAAAAGTAGCAAAAAAGTAAAATTTTTATTCTGGATCACGGGGCGGGTAAGAATTGAATTCTTTTAAATGTATTTGAATTATCTTACAGAATTAGGAAAGTATCTTGAAAGACTGGTCAAAATCAAAAAGTGTCTGCAACACATTTAGGTTCATAGTTCACATGGAAATTTCTAAAAATATATTTTCTCTCATCCTATTATTAAATATTTCAACTCAGTTTCTTTCTATACGTTAAAGAGCATTTACCGATGTAGGACATTTTCTTTTCTGTTTTGTTGTGTCTCAATATTTCGTCAGTACCGTTAATATTTTCTATATATTGTGTAATTTCATAAACAGAAATCAACAGACATTTTGTCAAGCCTGCACTGAATCTTTCTCAATTACTGACATCTGGGAGAGTAAGTGGTTTTTTACTTCAAGCAACAAAACAACACGAAGGCTGTTGGTGACGGACCTAGTAATTATGAACTATGGTCAAGTGACGAGGACGACACTTGAGTTGGCACCAGCTCTCTAAACTTCCACAATACGCCAACAAAAGGATTTTGAGCCTCGACAGATTTAACATGCATCATCCCCTTCATGCGGGTCTTCAGTGGTATTAGGCTGGAACTCATGACATGCCACCCACTATTCCGTGACCTTGACTAACATCTGAGAGACCGTTTTTCTAGTAATAAATTTTTGTTGGGAGATTTCGGTCTACCAGAGAAGAAGCTTACTGAAGAATGAAAGCATTTCGCGCAATAATTCATAATGGATCCTGAAAAAGAGAAATGAATACATGTTTAGTAGAGGTGTTATGCCTTTTTACTACAGAGAATGGTACAGATTCTATGTGGAAAAACTTGTTTTTCCATACAGCATTTGCAAAGAAAAATAGATATTTCGCTGCGATATTTTTAAGTAACAAAAAAAAAAAAAAATAATTATGTAGAAATATAAATTCATTAATATGGAGCATAATTTCTCCGGACATTGACAGGCATTTTGGATTCTGATGCACTGTTGTAATTACTCTCTACTAAATTTACGAAAACAATTTGCCCCATTTAACTATTAAATTAATTTTGAGTGCCTGAATGACTCGAACAGTTATTTGAACAGTATATGCAACAATTGCATTGTAAGCTTAATCTGTTCTATTTAAGACCACGGAAAATACAGACAATCCATTTCTTTCAGTATCTTTCCCTTCCAGGGTCTTGATCATTTTAGCTGTCCTATGTAGGCATGCATGCATCGCCAACCATCAGCAAAAAATCTGAGTACAATGTACGATAAAAAACATATACATGATCAGGAAAATTTCAATCAATAATGTTGTAATATCACTGTACTTACCTCAATTTTATGAAGCGAGGAAAAATGGATCGCAAAAGCATTGTGAAGTTCTGCTATTATCTATTTAAGATTTTATATTGTCATGTGTGTTACTGTAATACGTTATAAATTTACATAACCTAAGGTTTTTATAAATGTCACAGCACCGGATTAGTTGATATCATCCTGTGACGTTTGGGAAAATTAATAATAGTTTGAGAGTTAAGAAATTAAATAACTTATTTACGTCCACAGAGCTATTCAATATTTACAATTAAATCGAATTTATTTATACTGTTGATTATATCAATACTACAGAATATGTTATTTATAAGGGAGGAGGTAAACACAACCGTTCTTCTTGGTGTTTCGAACGGACTGTCCTTCCGCTCTGTTCGGGTGAGGCGCACGGTTCTTTTACATCTCGAATTTCAGTCGGGGTTTCCGGCTAGTGGGTGATGTGGTGTTTTTCTCACGGCCATCGGGGTAATATTTACGTGTGAATGTGAACTGTGTTATGCTATCTATATAAGAAAGCCTATTTTGAAGCTGTGAGGCGGAGAAAAAGGTATATCTCTTCCCCTTTTTGAAAACTTTTCGCGGAAGAAAAATTAAAGTGGTGATGACAAAGATTATTGACCTTCAGATTTAATGACATATTTTGAAGATATCACTTCCACCAAGTACTATAGTATTTCTTGTGTTGCATTTAAGACTACGTTAAGAAACTCTCAACTAATTTTAGAACTGTTTTCCGTTTAGTGAGTATCCTTGCTAGGGAACTTGCAAGAAAATTCAAATTACAAGATAAGTAATCAGTATCAGTAATAAGAAGGTATTCTATATCATTAAAAAACACTCATATCACAATACTTATTCTAACTATCATGTTAACAACATGTTGATATCAATATACTAAGTGTGTGACGGATCTATACGCACCCTTCCACTAAACCTCTGATGAATTCTTTTGGGCCAGCATTCTAAACCAATCTTCTCCGAAAAGCAGAAAACGTGATAAGCAAATTAGGTTTAATATATATATTCTTCCTTCGCGTGTTTGAGAGTTAGTGAATTGAGAATAGATTACAAGTGAAGTAAATTGGAAGTAAGTTAAGCTAACGAAGAAGCGTCAAAGCCTAATGGCAAGTGGAGGACATTAAGTATTTAAGCTCTATGTAAAGTAATATTAAAGGCAGAGCTGCATGACTGAATATATTCTCCACAACGCGAATCTCGTCTTCCTCTTGCTCTATTACTAATTCAAATTATCTTGTTTAAAGTGTTGATTGGGTCTGAGTTGATTATAGTGATAAATAAAATAATTTTAATTCATCATGCTGTATGATCATTTAGTTCCTTCCACACCTTTAGCTGGGTCACGGGGTAGAAGGGACGTGAATGCGTTTGAAGTGTACAACTTTGTGTATAAATTATTCTTCGGTAGACAGAGAGAATTAAGCAAATTCACATTATTGCTTCTCATGGATTGGTCCTTTTAACATACATATCAATTCTAAATTAAATAAAGTATCAGCAGTAGAGCATTATTCTTAACAATTACTAGTCATCTACCCCTGGTCTGTTGAGACTATCCGTATTTTTTGAAACTTTTACCTGACCGATTTACCATTTTAAAATCTCTACCAGATTAGTTAAATCTGGAGTTTTTGAGCTTTGGGGATGCTTAGAAAATTTATTTAGTAACTCGCGCTACTAAACAAATAAAGAGTTCTTACATCTTTGGTTTGACTTGCTAACCTGGGTTACATCTTTGAAATCATAAACTATGGAGTTGTTTACTATGCGTGGAACTTCCAAACCTTGAGAGATTTCTGAGCTCCATTGGTAATTACTAAATTAACATCTTTAAATTCACACAGCATTACTATCATATAAAGTTTTCCACTTAATTTGCATCTCCTCCAATTTATTTATAGAATCATTTTAGCTTCGTCTCCTTGCGTTTATTTATCTCGATTTCTTCCGTAATCTTTTGGGTTTGAGACCTTATCTGGGCAGCATTTTTAATGCTTATTGAGAAAAAAATTACTGACTTCTATTATATTAACTGGGTTGTTTTGTTTCCTAGCAAACAACTATCCTGTCGGCTTAAACGGTTTTTACAAACAGTGGCTTTAGTTTAAACCATAGAAAAATCTCCGCAAACCTTCCCAATCGCTAATGGTAAGCACGCCAATTCAGGGTTTAGTGTTTGTTCTACCCAGACGTTTTCTCTGGAAAGAGAAGGATTTATGCGTTTCTCACATATTTAATCTATGGCCGTTCCCATATCTCTATGAATATCTACACTGGTGTCCAAAAGTTAAACATAATTGATAATTATGTGAATAAAGAAGGAATTGTAAATCAGAATGGTGAGAAACGTGATATGCGAGTGTAAAATGGTTATAAAATAAGGAAGCAAATCAAAAGAACGATAATAATTAATTTTATTATCCAAAGTAGCAGTTTGAAAGAAAACTGAGCATAGCAAGGATTCCCCCTTTAATGAAAAAATGAAAGAAAAAAATTAAATAAAATACTGATGCTGCAGTTTAATAAGGCGTGTGGTCACCTCTGACAGCCAGGAACGCTGCACAGCGATTTACCATACTTGCTATGAGATGATGAATGAGTTGTGGGCTCAAACGGTTCCAAGCTTCTTGGAGAGCTCTCTTCAGTTCTGTAACGGAGCTTGGTGGGTGCGAAAGGGATGAAATTTGTTTCCCGAGCATATCCCATACATGCTCGATAGGATTTAAATCAGGGGAGTTCGCAGGCCACGACATGCGCTGGATGT
Organism: Trichonephila clavata; assembly: GCA_019973975.1. Lineage (NCBI taxonomy): Eukaryota > Metazoa > Arthropoda > Arachnida > Araneae > Nephilidae > Trichonephila > Trichonephila clavata. The sequence goes on along the minus strand of BMAO01025077.1, from coordinate 19,636 downwards.
TTTCCGTTTCAAGGAAGTCATCAATCAGCACCGCTTGGTGACATGGCGCAATACCATCCATGAATATGAAGTCAGGACCGACACCACCTCGAAAAAAGCGAACATAAGGCTCAAGAACTTCGTATCGGTATCTTTGAGCAGTCACAGACCCCGTGTCAAAGAAATGGAGGTCTGTGCGGCCGTCCATCATGATGCCTGCCCATACCATTACTCCCCTTGATGGAAAATGATGTCTTTCCGTTATGTTTCTTGGTTCAAAACGTGTTCCACGTTCTCTCCATATTGTTACCTGCCGAGAATCACTACTCAGACTAAACCGGGACTCGTCACTGAACATCACATTGGCCCACTCTCCCACACTCCAATATTGATATTTGAAACTCCAGTTCAAACGAGAGCGTTTATGCGCAGACGTGAGGGGAATGCTAATTACTGGTCTTCTGGCATACAGGCCAGCATGATTGAGTCTCCTGTAAACAGTTTGTCTCGAAATTTCTAATCCTGTGGCGACTGTGAGCGCCGAACCCAGTGCTCTGGCAGTACTGCCCCTTTGACGTCGCGCCCTTATTGCCAGATATCGGTCTTGGCGAGGGGTTGTGACTCTTGGTCGACCTGATACTGGTTGTTGGGTAACATCTCCCGTTCTTTGAAACCTCTGCCACAGTCTTAAGATCACAGACTGGTCCACATTTAGAATTATAGACACTTCGGCTTGTGATCGTGAGGATTCCAGCATTCCAACGATTCTTCCTTTCGTAAACATTCCCAATTGGCGTTTTTGGGCCATCATTCACCTTGTTTGATGGTTAACAACGTTCCTTCGCACATCAGTTGCACGAAACTTGTCTGAACTGCCCATGCTGCGTGAATCGGTTTCTCCGCGTTGCGACATGCGCCGGTGTTTCGCGCATGACGTAGTCGACTGAAAAGTTTTGCATAAACCCAATGTTTCTTCTTCACCCAATTAATATCCGCAAGAAATTTGGAATAATTTTACGAATATTTACTCCATGTTTTTCGCATTTTACGATTTATGCTTAACTTTTGGACACCAGTATATTTTATGTCCATTTACAGAGCCCTTAGCGGTGCAGGAATTAAGAAAATCAGGATTTTCGTTTATTTCAATATTGTTGAGGGATTCGATTTCTTTGTTTTCGATTTTTGTTCGACGGCTTTATATGCTCGTGCATGTTCTAAAAGTATTATCATGCTCGCGCATGAAAATACTTTTGAATCACGTGTCTCTCGAATGATCTTTCTTCAGAGGGTGAGAAAATACCGGTTTGGGGAAGTTTTCCCGATTCTAGTTTATTTCTCTTTAAACCTGGAGGTTAACAAAATCTTATCGTTTCTGCAAACTCTGTCAGTGGGCTTAGGTTTTATTTTTCTAACATCTTCATAATTATCAAAAAGTTCTGTTATTTTTGTAGTTGATTTAAAATTTCCCCAGTCATCTAAGAAAGGATCTTTCATTTCAAAATTTGCACGCAAAATTATATGAGACGTTGCCAATTCAGTGCATACGACACATAGGAAATCCGGGTTGCCAATTTGTAAAATTATCAATTAAGTTGGCGATTGTTACTATAATACATAAGTACCAAAATGAGAATCTATCTATTTGGGAAGTCAGCCATTATTTCCCAGGGAAGTAGGGTAACCAAAGTTTCCGAAAATTTGCCTTTTACCTTAGTCTTCATACTAAAAGAACACAAAATATTATATCAAAAATGAAATTTTAAAAATGAATATTGAAGCATTATACCATCGACCAATTTCGCTAAATCAGAATGCATCATTAATTTAAAAAATATCACCAAATGATGTCATCATTATTACGTTTGAACATGAGTGAGAACGCCATACAGTAAAATATTGTAATTTCCATGTCCGCACTCCAAGGATTCTTCCACCCAAACAGTCGTAAAATTTTGCAAAATTGGGGTGATAACATTAGACTGGTCTCGTATTTGGCGCGATTTCACACCTGGCTAAAACTCATTCTGAGACCTAAACTTGTTGCTATAGCTTTAAGATACTCACGATTCCAGGCGTGATTTTGAAATCGTGCCAAATGGATCTTTAGTGACCAGTTATGTTATCACCCAAACTTCTGGAAATTTTGCGGCTGTTAGAAGAGAGAATCCGTAACAGGTAGATATCAAATTGGTATCAAAATAAATAAAACTGTTGCAATTATTTCATTACAAACACAAAAAGTAATCTGCATCAAATAATTGCAATCGACTCACCTTGGCTGCTTTTTTCCGATATTTATGATGACGATGTCCCCAGCCGAACATCGTCATCTTCGTCCGGCATATTTTCTGCTCCTGCGATCGGTCTTGCATCAAAGGGGCCGCCATACAGAGGGGGTCGATGTACGTTAAATATGTCGAGGCTGAAACGTCCTCCCGTTAGTGTGGTGTGAACGTTAGGAAGGGGGGGGGGTGCCAGCTCAGATGTTGTCCTTGTCACTTGACCATGGTTCAAAATTACGAGGCCCATCACCGAAAGCCCTTTAGTAGCTGAATAGAGTAACATTAATATTTACTCACTCATTCGTGAAGCACGACTTTGCTGATGATAGACTTTTGTGCTCCTGACACCACTCTAAACGGGGCCACCGATGATTAACTTTCAATGCGATGCTCCAGTATTCAGGATGGCAGGCGAATAAGCCACCTTTGTGAAGGCATTTGGCCCCAGTAAACCACTACACTTGTTTCCCTATTGCTGATCAATGGTGCTTGCTGTCTGGTACCGGGTTCTTTTCTTCTACAGGACGATATATCGGTCATTCACTGCGGTTGTTTTCCTAGGGAGGCCACACTAATATTTCTAACCGCTGTACCAATGGTTTATGATTTGAAAGGTCTTCCAAGCGCTCGGAACGACTTCCGACTCGAACAGTACGGAATAAACTCTTGGATGATTCCGAGCTCTTCAGCTACATTCGTCAAACTACGCCCCTTCTCCATTTTTCCTATAATTTTTCCACGTGTGCATTCTTCCAGGTGATTTCTTCTAGCCACATTTCACGAAAGAACTTACCTGCACTTGCAGCGAAAGTCTATAATTGTAGTACGTAAATGGGCTTTGGGCCCAAAATCTGACTTTGCAGGGAGGGGGGGGCATAATATTCTCTGTTAAATCACTGACAATTATAGTTTCCTTTTAATTGTAGTTATCCTATTGGTAGAGGGGATAAGCGCCATGAAGTCTTTTATTTATTTTTTGTTGAATGTTTAAACTTTACTTCAATACGAAATTTAATATATATATATTTCTCTTCTGGAACCTAGTATTCTAATGTATTTTGTTTGGCCGTTGTAACCAAGAGCTCAAAGTGTCGGATCACGGCAGGCATAACATGAGTTCGAGCCTACTACCACTAAGGACCCACTGTGTAGGGGAGCGGTGCACGTAAAACCAATGTGTATTGTCATTTAAGATTGAACGAAATTGGGGTTTCAGATTTAAGATTTGCATCTGAGGCATGCGCAGTAATTTCTCGGTAAAACCTTTAAAAACTTTACTCGTGGAAAATTTACTCTTTCCTATTCGCTTTGTTCACTGGCTGTGCCTTGTCATCATTCCTATTTGGAGACTTTAGTATATCTAATTTTCTGTAGTATTTAATTATCTTTTCAATTTTAGAAAAATGAGAGAAATTGTCCATATACAGGCTGGTCAGTGCGGCAATCAAATTGGTGCTAAGGTACGATTAACTTTTTACAATTTTTTTCCCAAGGTGTGGTTTTTATGTAACGTGGCTTGCAGCTTATTAAAATGAATTCCATTTTCATTTTAAATGCAGAGTTTTTCAAATATTTAAAGCGAATTAATTCTTATCATTCAATGAGTATTGTTAACATTGATCTTATTATTTGAATGTATAAGATTCGATTTTAAATTTTCAAAACAAAATAGTTAGATCTGTTACTACTTCGTCTTAACTTTTTTTATGGCAATTGCTTTTGGATTTTGATCATTCTTTTCAATGATTTTTGTTGATCCGATTTTTTTTTTATGTAGAATGGCAAAGATGAAAACCTAAACTATTTTTTTTTAAATTTGTTAATATTTAATGGTTAACTAGACTTTTAACAATGTCTAAAATTGGTTATGTTACAAGTCTTCAATTTTCTTTTTTATGCATTATGTATTTTGATTTTTAATGAGAGGAAATTGAAACTTCTTTATGGCACTTGAAGTTGGTTGTTCATTAAAATTAAAGAAGATAATGCAATATTCCTCAATTCTGCTTTCTTTTAGTTTTGGGAAGTCATCTCTGATGAACACGGTATTGACCCAACTGGAACTTACCATGGCGATTCTGATTTGCAGTTGGAAAGAATCAACGTTTATTATACAGAAGCCTCGGGTAATCATAGGATTTTTCCTTTTTCAATAAAAAAAAATGTTCTTAAGTAAAATATTTGAGATTTTATTTTTGTATTTTAGGTGGTAAATATGTACCGCGTGCTATTCTCCTTGACCTTGAGCCTGGAACTATGGATTCTATCAGGTCTGGAGCTTTTGGTGAACTATTTCGTCCAGATAACTTCATCTTTGGTAAGTTAGATAGTCTATTTCTGGAATTTTTTTAATGAAAATACTCTCAGCCTTGTAAATCTTTGTAGCGTAATAAGACATAAATTTTTGTAATCTATTTTGCTCGTAATTCTCTTTATAGCCTGTTGAACAGAATTCTTAGACTTCAATAAACATTTCCTGGTACTTGTGTATTTGCGATACTGCAGTCAAATTGGCACCGTGTGAATCGTGTCATTTTCCCACAAAATCTGGTGGCAGCTGTAACCCAATGTTCAAAAGCCCTCGAGCAGCTTGAAAGTGCAACTTTAATATTTATTGTATCATTCTCAATCAAAATCTAGTAGATTGTTTTTATTTCGTAAAACACAATGGGAAGGATCTCTATTTTGATATCAAGATGCAATTTGTGTGGCACCAAATTTTGTCGCAATGATGCTAATATGAAAGAACTCGTTTCCTTTTCGAAAGAGCAAAAAAGTAAATTGAACTCATCTTTAATATTCTAATTGCTTTAAATTTTCATTTTTAAAAGGCCAGCAATGGAATAATCGGACAAACTTTATATATTGCATTTATTCGAGTAAAATACAAATTCATTCTTAATTTTCAGAGTAAATTTATTAATACATGTGAAAAGGCTGCAAGAAAATCTACTCTGTAAATAAAATAGGAATAAAATCTTTTGTTGAGAGATTTAAGCATCAGAAATAAGTTTACAAATTCCGTTTATGAGTTAAATATTGTAAAAGATATCTGCATTTTCTCTTATGTTACCAGGAAAATCACCTACTCTCATTTGGAAAGAATGACTGGAATAAATGTAAGAAATTTCTCGAAATACCCGAAGTGTTTCAAATTGTGTTTGCATATTAACGTCACCGCAGCCCACTTTGTGCTACTTGAATCGTGCCATTTCCCATCAAAATGTCACTGAGGTTTTTCCCATGTAAAACGCGGTAATAATCTTTATTTTGATGTTCTGACATAATTCGCATTACTGAAATTTTGCTTTAGATGTTAATACGCAAGTACTGATCTATTTTTAATTTGACTAAAGAAAATCCTTGAATATCAAGTAATTAAATGTAGCATTTTCTAAATAGTCCATGGTAGCCCAGTTTATAAAGTAATTCTTATTTAGGGATTCTTGGTTTATGGTCTCTACTATCATGGAGCAAGTGCATGATGTATGCAATGAGTGTTGATGCCCCTATTAGCATGCTGCATTATTTAAAAAGGGGCAGGGGGTAGTCCACACAGGTTAGAGATGTTAATGTCATTTGACATGGTCGATTGCTAATATCCTTGGTGTTTTTACTAAGTAAAACTAAGTTTTCCTTTTGTGAACGGTAATGTTTCTTATTAGCTCTAGTCATGTGCAGCAACTTAAAATCGTTTACAAGGAAAGATTCCATCACTGTATATTCTCCGAAGGCTATGTTAGAATTCTTTGTTTGCTTTTATCTCAAAGTGTGGCAAATACAACTAATATCTACTTGGGAATAGATTGTTTACTCATTTAAAATGGAATGATTGACAATTAGACAGCAGAATGTAAAAACTAATAGATTTATGCAGTAGTCCAGTGTTTCTTAAATTTTAAACATTTGCGAGCCAATTTTCAACTGTAATTTTCCTCGCTTCCCCCTCCACAATAACAATGTATTTATTGATAATGTACTTCGATGCTAAATCTACAATACGACTTTAATTATAAACCGTACAGAGATTATCAAGGTAAGTATTAAATTTTGTATATGACAAGCATATGGGAGTAGTTAGTAATTTTTAAACTTAATTTAGTATTGATATTTTAATTATCAAATATACATCGATCAGTACTGATGCATTTTTGGCATATTATATCAATGTAAATGTGTTTTTATGTCGGAATGTATTTTGCTTAGCTTCCTTTCAGCAAATTAATTTCTTAAACCTTATTTTCGACTTGTCGATATTCTCGTACGCCTCAGTTTGAGAAACGCTGATGTGAATGTACAGTGAAAGATATTAATTTTCCCAATAGATTTTATATAGCTGAGATTCTTATAATTTGCTTTTAATAATTTGTGTTAGAGCTATTTGAATTTCCTTTTAATAAAACAATTTTCTAGGTGGTTGAGAATTTCTGTAGAGAAGAAAAGATCTGTTGAACGATAGATTAAAACATCATGCGTTTCAAATGATAAGCTATGCATATGTTAAAGAGTCTTGTTTTAATTAAAATCCTTATTTTTTTGTGCATGCGTGAAGCTTTTAAAATGCTAGAAGTCTAAGATGTTTTTGTGGTGATTTTAACTTGAATTGCTAGACAATGTTGTGAAAATACAAATGTGTCAAGATCTGATAAACGCATACCTGATCATATACGTTTTTCTTTTTTAAGGATAAAATCCTTTGTTTTGGTTTTTAGTTGTGCATAAATATATTTTGCGCCAGACTAACTACCAACTGGAACATCCCTTTGTGCTTCCCCCCCCCCAAATCACAAAAAATAAGATAGGCACGGTAAGCCTTGGCCCTCATCGGTTGTTGCACCACTGAATATAAATATGTTTACTTGAATGTGCAGTTCCGACTTTTTTCTTTAACAATTTTGAGCGAAAATTTTTAACGGTAAATTTAAATACAGCATTAGATTCGGATTCTAGACAAGTGGTTATTTAACATTCTGAGATTTTAATTTATGAACAATTTTTTTGTGCTTTGTTCATGAAAGATTCTTCCAACACTAGGAATAAAAATTAGGTTTAGTTCTCAATCTAATTACCTTAAAATGGGTAAAGACTACTTGCATGTTAAAGCTTTTTTAACTAAAATGCTTTCGAAAGAATTTTTCAGACTAAAGTATTTGAACCAAATTTCTGATTTTTTTCCTAAACTTTTATTAAATGCAGTTCTCTTGTACATTTAAGGTCAAAGTGGTGCTGGCAATAATTGGGCCAAAGGTCATTATACTGAAGGAGCAGAGCTTGTGGACTCTGTGATGGATGTAGTAAGGAAGGAATCGGAGAGCTGCGATTGCTTACAAGGATTTCAGCTGGCTCATTCTCTTGGAGGTGGTACTGGATCTGGAATGGGTACTCTGCTCATTTCTAAAATTAGGGAAGATTATCCTGATAGAATTATGATGACATTCAGTGTGATGCCTTCTCCAAAGGTGAATATAAATAAAATTTTTATTCTTCTGTAAACTATATTTAAACAAATAATTTTGTGTTATAAAACAGGTTTATCAAATTATGGTTGCCATTCTGGCAACCTTGTGCCAATCTTGCCCCATCATAATTTTTATCGGTAGTAAGTGAACAAAATGGAATTTAACCGGAAAACAAGAGATTGAAGCAGAAGACTATAAAAAAATAAACAATGCTGGTCGCGAATTCGAACATGATCCGTATGTGGCATTGCTTGTAAGGAATTTGGATGCAAGAGGGATTTTTAGATAAGCATGAAAATTGTATCCTTCCTCTCTATCTGAATACTAAAGACTAGTCGGGGATTGTTATAAATGCCATGGAAATCTTAAGTTGAGGTCACGAACTAGTGGTTGGTATGTCTAGTTCGAGCCTAGGTACCGCTGAAAACTGCTGCACAAAAAGGTCGGATGAACATTAAATGTCGAAGCTCAAATGTCCCCTTGTTTGTGGGGTGTACAAGTTGAAGGGTGCCAGCTCGGGTGCCGTCTTGACCATGGTTTAGTTATAAGGTCTGTCGCAAATAGCCTTCCTCGTGCAGCCTTATAATGCAACGTTAATATAGCTCTCACTTCTAAGAAATTTTGAGGGAGACCAAACCAAATACTTTACTTCAAATACTTGGTTGATACTTAAAACCAAATACTTTAACTTCTAAGGAAGTATTTGTGTGGTTTGAAGTATCAACCAAATATTCTCGTCAGCTCAGTAGCCGTTCACACATCTTTCCTATCGGAGATTAAACTAATTTTAAATTTAAGTATAAACTCGACTCGTGTGTAGTGTTCGATTCGTCTTGGAGTCTTTTGGGAGTAATTATTAAACCTATAAAGAATTATATTTTGTCTAAACTCCCGATCAAATTTTGAGCGAAATAGTGTTAAATACTCTTAAATTTTCATTGCTGAAGATGTTTTGTACCAAGTGAATGTTTAGAAGCAAATGGCTGATATGGGACGAGCATATGTTTGTAAATATATCGGGTGTGTAAAAAGTGATAACATTTTTCAAATATTAGTTACGATAAACAGATTCACTCTTTCTTTGTTCCAAGAGAATACCGTATTTTTTACGTTTGGAATTATTTCAATTTACCCACTATTGGTTGTACGCAACACGTCACTTCTATACAAGATTTCCACCCACATTCTGTGAAGCATTGCAAAATCAACAATGTGATTCGCTACTGCAATTAGACATTTAATTTCAGTGTCGCTAACTGAAAATTTCTGAACAATATTTTTTATGTATCCCTATAAGAAGTCCAAAAGTTTTGTCGAGATCTGAATAGCCAAGATATTGAACTTCCTCTTTTCAACCGCCGTTCAGGGAACTTTGCTCGCTTCTAAACATCAGTGTGGGGGTGCCCATTTACGTTATACTCGTTACAGATTTAAATTTGACAAACAATGCGGTAACTTGCGTTTTGTTCTTGCGGTGAAGCGATTTTGCAACGAGTGTTAAAAAAACTGGTTATTTTTCGCCATCTAGTTGGTATTTAATTACTCTTTTCTTTACGAAATGTAATAAACTGTAAGTGAAAATCTTTGTTTCTAATTCATTTTTGATATTGTAGTAATTTTTTTCTGACATCCGGTATTTTTAGTATTTGATTTTGTTAAACGTTTTAAAATCCTTCAAATTTTCCTGTTAATTTGCTTAGTCTATTAGCAAGTGTTGCTGGTTGTTTAATAAAAATCCCTATATGAAATCTTATAGGTATCGGACACTGTTGTAGAACCTTATAATGCCACTTTATCGGTTCATCAATTGGTAGAAAACACAGACGAAACCTTCTGTATCGATAATGAAGCTCTGTATGACATCTGCTTCAGAACCCTCCAACTGACCAATCCCACTTATGGGGATCTGAACCATCTAGTCTCTGTTACAATGTCGGGAGTGACCACCTGCCTCCGCTTTCCCGGCCAATTGAATGCCGACTTGCGAAAACTAGCTGTCAACATGGTTCCGTTCCCTCGACTTCATTTCTTCATGCCTGGTTTTGCACCGCTTACTGCCAGAAACAGCCAGCAATATAGAACTTTAAGTGTTCCAGAGCTTACTCAACAAATGTTTGATGCCAAGAATATGATGGCTGCTTGTGATCCTCGTCATGGAAGGTGTGTAATTTTGCGAGTGTTCTTGTAAGCAGTATATTCATTTTTTTTTGGGGGGGGGGGACTTAAGAAATGGAATTTTCTTATCGAAAACAAATTCCTAGTAATTTACATTAGAATTTTTTATTCCTAGATGGATATTAAATTTTTATTTAGATTAAAAGAGCTCTGTTTTGGTCTTTCATAATAGATCCTATTACTCAAATTAGGGTAATTTCTCAAAGCGTGTTCATATTTTAGAGTGCCTAAATATAAATTTGTCTAATGTAATTATGTATTTCTAATTCAGCTACAATGCAATTAAAAAGAATAAATAGTCGAACTTAAAGAATTAATATCGAAGATGGGTTGAACAAGTTATTTTTATGCAACATTAGTTTTAATTCAAGAAGAAATTTTGAAAGTAATGTTTCAAAGCTCTTCCTAAATCATAAAAAATATACGAGCGAAAAGGTTATTACATTTTATTCATTGGAAGAGTAGGGAAACTTTATATGCTACTCCAGCATCAGCTGCCCATGTATTTGATTTAGTCCCAAATGAGCTCATTGATCTAGGTGAGGATAATGCAGTGGCTCTCTTCAATGTGTATTAATAGTAAAATTAATATATTAGTTCAGAGATTTTTTAAAGCTTTAAATTTTAAGGTTCAAATTTGGAGTCCTCCAATTACTACTTGTTATGTAGCAAGGTCTGCACTCGGTGTACTTTCATTAACTAGGTGGTCCTGTACTTTTAAATGTAATCATAACTCTGTGTCTTTTCTTGAGGTCAAATTAATTGTGGTATTTTGATGCTATACTAAAATTACTGCATGGGGGGTCCAATATAGTTACATTGGTAAATATGTATTTAAACTAAGTACAGGAATAATTTTTTTTAAATTCTTGCATTACAGTGCCTTGCTTTTGTTTTTAAGTACGTTATTTTAATGTTCAATTAGAAAGGCTTTTAAAGACAAGTGCAAAGAAAGGAGTTTTATCTGCATTTTGTTATCTTTTTTCTTATTTTTACTGTAATATAACTTTTAATTTATATATTACATAAATTCTTTTATAATTGTAAACTTTGGTTACAATTATAAAGAAAATTAATGAAGTATAAAATAGTAATGTATAATAAATATGCAAAAAGTCATTCAAAACATAATTGTATATGAATAGTGTTGAGAAAATATAACTTTCAACTCCCTGTTCGTTGGTATGGAGCTCTGTTTAAAGTCGAACAGGTCCTGTACTTGGCACTTCTAATGAAGTCTGAATTAAAATTTATACTGTTCCCATATGATTTCCTAATGAAGAATTTAATTTCTTTAGTACTAAACAGATTAATTTTTAAAGATATCTGACAGTTGCCGCCATTTTTCGTGGTCGCATGAGCATGAAGGAAGTTGATGAACAGATGTTCAATATACAGAATAAGAACAGTAGCTACTTCGTTGAATGGATACCCAACAACGTGAAAACTGCAGTTTGTGATATTCCTCCAAAAGGTCTTACGATGTCTGCTACCTTTATTGGCAACACCACCGCCATTCAAGAAATCTTCAGGAGAATTTCTGATCAGTTTACTGGTAAGATATTAATTACTTAACTTCAACATGAAATACGAGGGTAAGGTGAAACTTCTCGGCTGCTTTTCAATCAGCAAAAATTTGTTTCCTGCCTCGGTTAAATAGTACCATATTTATTAGTGCAAAATTCGCGCACTTTTAACGCGCTTTTTTCAGTTTTCAAATTTCCTGCAGAGTGACATAATTTCATCCGGACATTTGTCTGTTGCCCAAAGTGGCTTCTAAATTATCAGTTTGGAACTTTCGAGTTTAAAACATTTGAAATTCTGTTCCGTCAAGATACTTTATTAGTATTGGAATGGTATTTACCGTATGCTTCAAAGCAAAAAATGTTTTTTCGTTTATTTTGTGTTTTAAATTTTTTCCAGCAGTCCAGCCACTGAAAAAATTTTGAAAAAATAAATCCATCATCCATTGAGACGAAAACGGAGTACTGGTTTTCTATTTAAGATTTTAACCCTTGGGTGGATTTTTGGTTTGGACCCTTGGTTTTAGGATTCGAAAGGGATCTTGTTATTTGATTACCTTAAAAAGGGCACAATAATTACTCCAACCTTCTTGACCAACTGGATGCCAAAATTCACGAAAAGAGGCCTGGCTTGAAAAATCTTTCACCTGAACAACGCACCTGTACAGAAGGGTGTGTTGGTGATGGGGAAACTGCAGGATTTGGGGGTAGGATTTGCTCGGTCATCACCCTTATTCTTATAGGCACCCTTAGACTTCCATCTGTTCCCGAACTTGAAGAAATTTGTTTCTGGGAAGCCCTTTGCATCCAATGAAGAAGTTTAGGGGGCCGTAGATGAATATTTTCACAGCCTCATTTCCAGGGAAAAAATACTAATGTTGGAGAAACGCTGAACAAAGTATGAGAAGTCGGGAAGATAATGTAGAAAAATAAAATAATTTCTTAAGGCAACGTTGTCTTTCATTGTCGGGCCGAGCACTTTTCACCACACCCTTGTATACCGAATAAAAGTAGTTTAATTGAGCCTTCTTTAGGTAGGAAAATAAGGTGGTAACATATATTAGGAACAACAAAACAAATTTATATGGAAATTTAAAATCTTCTGCCTATAAAATATGCTTCTGGCTTGAATCGGAACTTTAATGTTAAAGAAACGGCCGTGAACAATTTAAAATTCCATTTGGAAGCTAAAAGCGAAACATGTCTTTTTTTAACGCAGTAATGGTATTGATAAGAACTGTACATATATAAAGTATTGTTACGTAGATCGGGGTTCGAGGATTTTATGCTATCTGTCTCTAAGAGCAAGACGGTTCTTCCGGATTGATGAAAATTTAATGTAGAGAAAGTAACCTTAAAATAAAGGATACCGCACTAAAATTCGCTTAATAAGCCTCAAGACTTTACACCTTCTGCAGCGTTCAGACACTACTATAAGTGTCTAAAAATACAAATGCGTAATGATTAAGATTATTCGTAAGCACTTGCTGGCTTGTAGCGACTAATCACAAGGCAAGTCCACAAAGATAAAAACAATACCAGATTTCGGCCAGCGACTCTCCATTTATAAGTCTTAACGGATCTTTCTCTAAAGATCCGCTTGCGTCATGGATCGTGATGTTAATGGATTTATCCAGAAGCATCCATAAAGCCGCCAAATCGCCAAAAATGATGCCAACTCTCTTCTATCGCCAACATTTCACCAAGTTTCCATTGAATCACCATTATACTGTAAGGAACGCAATTGCTTGAGAATTACAAATTTTAGCATAAAACAAATACAACAAAGTATTAACGTATTATATATCCAGATATAAACTATTTACACTATTTGAAGCATTCATTGCACAAAATTAATCGGTATTTTCCACATTTGCAGCTATGTTCAAACGAAAGGCTTTCTTGCATTGGTATATCGGGGAAGGTATGGATGAGATGGAATTTACAGAGGCTGAATCGAACATGAATGATCTTGTTTCCGAGTATCAACAGTACCAGGAAGCTTCTGTGGAAGATGAGGGGGACTTTGAGGAAGAAGAGATTGTTAGTGAAATTAATTAGGGTTAAATTGTATGTATATACGTTCTTGTTCTGAAGTTCATTGCAAATTTTTACATTAAAATATTTATATATAATAAAGAATATTTTATTCTCAAACAATGCCTATGAATTACCTTATTCATTAAAGACCAGGTTTATTTGTGTTGAGAGTAAATGGATTCGAAATAATACGCAACTTCATTGATTCTCAGGCCACTATTGAAACAATTCCTTCAATTCTACTTTCACTAAATGCACCGGCTGGTTGGCGCAGTTGGTTTGTCACTGGCTTTGTACGCCTAAGGTTGCGGGTTCAACTCCGACCCACAAGCCGCCGATTTTCTGCATTATGAAAACTCGACATGTGGTACACCTTTATCTACCGACAGCACTTATAAGAACCACTCTATTTAAAATTACATAAAATAACCCTTTTTACTAATACTCTCACGATACTTAACAGGAATATTATTTTAAATCCATTCTTTTAAGATATATGGCAGCACGGGTTCTATGATGAGTATTTTAGTAGGGAGGCGAATATGGTTTTAGATCAGTAATTCCTAAAGTGGTCTATGGACCCCAGGGGTCTATGGCGACCTGCAAGGGGTCTACGTCAGCAAAAAAATAATTTGGGGGTCCATGAGTTGTAAATGGGGGTCTATGATAGTGGCTATTATTATATAAACTAGATCGTGACTTTAAATTTAGAAGAAAATTTAATCAAGGGGAAACTAAATTTTACCTATTTAACAGATATATTTACTAAATTTAATAGGGTTAATTTCCACTTACAAGGTGACAGCATAAGTTTTATTAAAACAAGGACCATTTCTTTCCGGAGTTAAGCTAAAGAAATATAATACCGGTCCCGAATTTTCTTAGAATGTCACAATCTGTCGGGGCGTTTTAACCTACGTTCAACATTTAAATACCTTTAATTCAGATTTTCAAATCAGGTTTGAGCATGCTTTGACTATGGTTATACCACAGTAGAAAATTAATTCATATGGTCACATTGAAAATAAATGCCCCATTACAATAGGAACTGATTGTAATTAGCACTAACGAAGATCTTAAAGTTTGGAAACGGATATCAGCAATTTTTGCTCTAAAAAGGCAAACCTATTTGTCCCGAATTATGAAATATCATGAGAACGTTTTTAATCATTTTCATTACTGAAAAACAGCGCCGTTGCCAATCTCAAAAACAAAAGAAAAACTTAACATTACTAACAGAAGAGGTTTATGGTTAAAACTGACAATATCAAAACCAAATGTTGAAGTTTGTTATTGTAGTTCCAGACTCATCCCTCCCTTTAAAATCATTTATTTATTTTATTTAACATTTATTTTATGTATTAATTAACTTTTAATTTATTTAGCTAATATGCGCATTTGAAATTTTAATCACTATACTTTAGTTATAAATGTAATTCCTTTAAAGTAGTAGTAGTACCAACTGTCAAAAAGACATTAAAGTTGATAATTTTGCAAAAATTCAATATTAATTAAGCAGAGGGTCTACCCCCAAATCGAAAAACTTGGCAAGGGGTCTATGACACAAAGTTTGGGGACAATGGCGGCGCGAGACCTGAACTTAATGTGGGCAAGATACATTTCGCGAGGCCCTCTGGTGGCATAAAAAAGGATTAATAAAATAAAAAACAATTTTTAGTCATGAACAAAATCCAAAATTTTTAACCGTATTTCTTTGGCACATTAAACAATAATGAAAAGAAAGAAACTAAAATTTTCTGCTTTTAGTTTTGCTGAAATCCTTAATGATTGGTTCGTAATTTATCTTAGATGCTGTATCTGCTTCAATAGATAAATTTGCCAAAGCTGAAAATCATTCCTAACCCATTGAATTTCGTAAAAAGAATTTTTATCAGTTTTGATTTTGTAAAGCTCGTCTCAGCAGAAGCGGTATACTTGAAAGTATTGCTAACAAAATTCGAAAGACAATGTAAATATTTAAGAATTTCTTTCAAATTGTTCTCTATAGCATATTGGAACAGATGTTTCACGTCTGTAATAGTATTGGGTTAATTTGGGATCCTATTTTGAATTCATATAATTCGGAAGTCACTGCTCTCACCTTCTTGCAGGACTGTGTAAATCTTGAGATTTTCAGTATTTGCTCTTTTGGAATATTTTTTAACTTGTTTAAGTCATAGAGCAAAACAAAGTTTTCAAAATGATTTAAAGATATAAATCTTGAACCCATATTGCTTATCACAGAATTAATCATGATATTTAAAAATTCTGTTTCATACCGGCTTTTGACAGACTCTATAGGTTGATCGCCGCCTTTATAATCATTCTTTTTCTTTTGGCTACTTTTTTATTCTTAGAATCTTTTGGCAAATCATAATTGCTTTACTCAATAACTAACGAGCGTCAGACAAGCATCTTTCAAATCCAGTTTGTCGATACTCTTTGATCCAGCTACAAAATGTACGCAAATGTTCAAGAGTAATGCATAAATTGAGCTTGCACAATACCATGATTTGCTTATGGTATTGGCATGCGTTAATAACTCGTGCCATACGTGTAATGATACGATAAATTCCATACTACACATTTAATTTAAAGCGGAATCGTAATCACTGAGTGTGTCGGATTGTTCCTTTTTGTTTAAGTTTTCTATGCATTCAACATCATCAAATTATAATAATGTGGTCTTCACCGCCTCGATTCTGCTTTCCCAGCTTGTGTCTGATAAAGGCTTACTTGCAAGCTTTAATTTTTTGATAATTTTTTAGCGTTTGCTGAAACTTGAGAATCGCAACAAAAAAAAAATCTTCTGAATAAAACCAAAAAATGTTTTTGTTGCTACTGACGAATTAGCTGAGTTTACCAATAACAGATTCCAGGTATGACAGCCGCAAGGTGTGAAAAATGCCAGGGATTTATATTTACTATTCGAGTTTTAACTCCACTATTTATGCTTACCATATTTGTGCCATTATCGTATCCTTGCCCACGACAATTCTGAATATTTTTGCGTTGGTCAAATATTCTCTAGTCATTTCAGTGACAGCAAAAAAATCAGATCAAATTTTCTTCTATACTTCCAGTTGATGTACTACAATATCTTAAGATGACCGACAATTTGTTAAATTCTACTTTAGTCTCTAGTGCATTCGAGTAAAAAAGAATATTTCGCCTCTTTTATCCTATCATTCTCTTCACTGGTAATTGTATTTGACATGATTGTGATCAATTCATTTTGAATATCGTGGCTTTGATAATGGTTAGCACGTAGTTTATTATTAATGCGATTTATGTGTTCCCGTAACGTAGGATCATATTTAGATATCAATTCAAATAGGTCTATGAAGTTTCCAGAATTCTTATTGTCTTCGTCTGTTTTGACAGATTCTCTGTGACCTCTAAACGCCAGATTTGAGAGGCTAAGAAATTTATGATATCAATTAATCTCTCAAACAAATTGTACCAATGTTTTTGAGATTCGAGAATTCACCTTTTGTTTTCTCAGTCTGTTTTTCCGAACTTTTTTTATTCCCTTTTCCATTGTTAACTATTAGAACATATAGACCATATGTTCTTTAGTATTCCCATGTCTGTGGAAAATACTACTTAAGTGTTTCCAATCACAGCACCCTTCCTGTACCATTTAAGTTTGTGAATTGCCAAATAGTCTGCATGGAAAACAAAAAATTTTATTTTTAGAACTTGAATAAACCAACCAGCGACGACATTGGTTTTCACCAATATTTAGTTTTCTTGAGAAATGAAAATTGGAAAAGTGTCTATGATCATCTTTAAGATAATTTTCATCACTGTAATTTAACTGCTGGTAGAACCACTTTGAACGATATCATGGCCGGTGAGCATCTGTCTTAGGAAACGTGTACAATCCCGGGTCAAAACTGGAAAATGCTTGTTTCACTACGTCACTGGCATCTCTGTTCACAGGCTAAGAACTAATCACAATCTCTTCCTCTTGATTGTAACTTATGTCACTCAACATGGACACAGAAATCACAACTTCAGGTTATGATTGGCAAACTTTTGAACCCATTTCTCTTTTCAATTTTTCGTCGTTCGGTATCAATAGTCGGTGCATTTGGAGTAACTTCCAAATTCAACGGAGACTCGATACGGATAAATGTTGTTGAGAAGTCAAAGGATCCGATCAATTTGATTCTGTACTGCCAGATTCAGTCTGATCGAGAAATTTCATTATACTTGAACGTAACACCTGGTTAGATACAGCTTTTTCCGATTTTTTCCTGCACCTGATTTCCATTTTCTCCCTTTATCTATATCTCTCTTAGTGCCTAAGTCTGGCATGATTGATAAATTATGAGAAATGCCCAGTGCCACTATTATATGTTCACACATCAAATACTTTTATAATTTATAACATAAGAAACATGAAGCGAGACTGCATCTGCATGCGATGCTTTAATTGGCTTTCTAATGATGGGAAGTACTGAACTATGCCCTGTCCCTGACCGGGGACTCTCCGCGCGATAGCAGCTTAACTCCAGCTAATGTTGCCAGGCTAAATAACAAATGAGCAGAAACGACAAAGTTGAGAAATTTTTAATAAAAGAAAATGGAAAACAATATTTTCACGTTTATTTATTCATATGCTTTTATACACCGATAAATAGAATATCTTTTTAAAAAGAATCGATATATCAATTTTTCTCTATCTTACGGAGAAAAAGAGATATAGTTGAGAATTTTCTAATTTATTAATCATAAAAAACCCTGCAATGTGCACTTGTGGATGTTGCTTACTTTTCGTTTAATTTATTTCGGCTTTAAGGCGCGAGGCCCTATGTACCGTGAGGCCGTGGGCAGTGGCCCACACCGCCCACGCCTTACGCCGCCTCTGTTTGGAACCTCTGTTCAAAAGCAAAAATTGCGTTCTCAGCCGATACTTTGATCGGATTGCGAAGATTGTCGTTTTTGCTCCAAAAAAGTAGTTAATGTCAAAAGGTGTCTATTTTTGTTTTGTATGTTAATGAAGACCTTAGAAAACGATCTATTTATTTTAAGTGAACAGTATATATAATTAGTTTTACAGCTGAATATTTTTAATTAGCTCTAACCGATTAAATTTGCCAAAGTTGAGTGTTTTGTTTATGCATATCCCTTAATTTTCAATTTAGTGATTCAAAAAAAAAAAATTATTGCATGAAAAAATTATAGT
The DNA here is from genome assembly GCA_019973975.1 of Trichonephila clavata. NCBI lineage: Eukaryota > Metazoa > Arthropoda > Arachnida > Araneae > Nephilidae > Trichonephila > Trichonephila clavata. Next base: position 981 of record BMAO01025077.1, on the reverse strand, counting down.
AACTCATAATGCGATAGATAAAGGGTTAAGTGACTGTAATAAAAAAGATTAATTTTCTATTGATCACAACTCGCGGGAATGACCGTTCGAAATGGCTTCGTCAGTGCACAGTAAAATTCCAAAAAGGATTCATGATCATTGCAGGATTTTCTAACAATGGCAAATTAAAAATCAAAATAGTCAGAAGTAAAAAAACTAATTCACTCTACTAATCGGTAGAATATTTTAGAACCAATTTTTGAAGAATAAATTCCAGCTTTATGTGTGGAAAGGACATTCATAAAGTTGAGCTTCAGATGAATAAAGCATCTAGTCGCACTCAAATGTCAGCTGCCGCTTATTTAGCAAAGAAAGAATCAGAAACAGGAATAAAGTGTATCCCATTTGATGAAACAGTGTAAAATCCCCCTACGCTTCTCTAATGGACTTTTGTGCATTCGGTTTGTTGAAAGGAATCTTATGAAAACTGCATCCAAGAACACTGGACGGACTTTGGAAAACGGTTCAAGTGGATTGGACTAACCCTTGCATGCCAGTACTAAGAAAAAGTATACTTTTGTGGTAAAATTCAAGCAAGTTATTGTCAAGAATCATGGCTATCTGATGGAAGCAAATTGACGTAAAAAAATACGGTATTTATTGATGAAAATTAACTATCAAATTCGTTTCCATAAAATGTGAACGACCCCTTCTGTACTATTTAAAGTCAAGACATTTGAGTTATAGAGAAAAAAAAACTATTGAACGAGTAAGAATACAAAACAATTTATATTTGAATTCCAGTGTTCTTGAGGAAAGGAGTAAAGACTCGTGTGTTATTATTTTTTACAGCCGAGTATTTGCAGTTACTGATAGTACAATTTGAATTCATTCAAAGGGTAAAATATTGTTAATGCAGTGCTTCTCAAACTTTCAATATTTGCGACCCAATTTCGAATCATAATTTTCATTGTCCCCTCCCAAACTACAAAAATGTTTGAA
>BMAO01025076.1:0-17711 GCA_019973975.1 Trichonephila clavata | reverse complement strand
AACTATAAAAGGTCACATAATAAGAAAGAATAGAAAGTTTCGAAAAAAATAAGAGGAACATTAATTAGCGTTTTTTAAGGCTATTATATTATTTTTTTAAACACACGAAGGATTATTTTTTTTTCTAAACATAAAAATAACCAAAAGTTATGGCATGTAGAATGCTTTTTTGAAAGAATCTTAGCTTTATGCCTAGCTTTATCTCAAAGGAATGACTAGCTAATTAATCAGGAAACAGCTGTTTATCTCCACTATATATGAATCAATTGACTGCCTTATACATGTAAACAGAGCACGCGATACAAAATTGTTAACAAAATTAGAACACGAGCATTAATATTTGCGAGCTCCGGTGAATTTCTTTTTTACAAACAAAATTACAAACCGAAGTAAACAAATTCGCTTAATTTTTAACTATTTCATCTTGTGAATTTCTTACTGTCTATTTATTCATTTAGTACAATAGCTTCGTGTGCGTGTTCTAGCTCATAAATCAATTATGCGTAATTTAACAGGCATCAAATATTTCTGTAAAACTTTTAAACTTAGAAATCTTGAAAAATTAATTATACTATATAATCCTTTTAATAATATTTTTTTACCAATTACATTCTTGCAATTTTATCAAAATATATCTCTTGTGATTAATATACTTGTGATTTAATAAATCCCAAAAATAAAATTCTGTTAATTGCATTAAAGTGCAATATGTGTGTGTATTAAATATTTGAAATTTAACCTTGAACTTAAAGTTTGAAGCCCTAAAGAGTTTCGAAATTTTAGAAGATAAAATATTTCAAAACAATTTAAAAGACAGGAATTTCAAACCAAATTAGGCATTATTTTTTAAAATAATTTAGTTTAAAGGAAGTAGAAAAGCTTTCTATTGAGAAAAGACATTAATGAATAATTTATAATTTATTCGATTAAAAGAAACAATAGAGTTTTTTTTAAACTCGTACCCTGTTATGGCATCTCATTATAAATTGGAGCACTAACAAAGTTACTAAGGTTTTTAAGGTTATCATTAGGGTTCAACCATAAATTTTCTATGGAATTTCTTAAATTTGGCGATAATTATTCAGATATACTGTGATTATTATAAATTCAATTATGTTTATAAATTTAAGCTAAATATATACCTAATATATAATCTGTATTCCTATTTTAAATTTAGAGGCCTTTTAAATATTTTAACACATAATTTCCTCTATTGTAAGAAAATAGTTCTACATTTCATACATTCTAATTTGTATTGAAACAAAATTCGTTTTATTACTACATCCGTGAAAGATGTATATCATAAATCTTTTGTTTTCTGGAAGGTATACAGGATTAAATAGCTAAAGAAACGGCAAACTCTTTAATAAACTAAGATTTGTTTCTGTATCTATAAAGTACAAAATGCTTAATTTTTTTCACTAACCCAAGGTTAACTACATTACAGACTCGGTATCAGCTTTTTTTAATTGTAAATAAAATAAACGTATAAAGAAATACACACACAGGAACATGTTTTCAGAAATTCTTTATCGTAATGACTTCAAAATAATCTGGTAAAACTTAAATATTTCGTTTTGCTTTAAATCTTTTTTTCGCAAAGACGTATAGAAAGTTTCCTGTAAATAAATATTTCACTGCTCCTTTGACTTTTACCCTCAAATTTACACAAATTCAATTTAGTAAACTTATGGTGTTAGTTTTAAATTGTTTAAAACCGTAGAAACTTAATGTTACAACGTTTCAAAATTCATACATATGTTACACACGCTCTTTCGTAGTTTTAATATAGTCTTAAATGTACCAATTTTCATTAAATGTAAAGGAAATGCAAGTATTTAAGGAATGAAGTGTTTACTACAAAATTTCAAAAACTCTTATTTTAAGATCTTAAGTTACTGCGCGTAATTAAGAGTGAGAGGGAAAATACGGTAATGAAGTTTTATATAAAAAAAGTTATAATTTATAAGTTTTTAGTAAATATTCAGAAACAATGTTACATAGATTCGAAGTCTATTTTACAATGTATTTAATCTATGCACTTTTAAGAAAATAGATTAGGTTAATATGCAGCAGTTATTTTTAATATAAAATATTCAAAAATAAAAAAGAATGTTTTTTAAAAATTAATTTATATTAAACTTGTATATTACTCACAGAAGAATCTTGCTCATATTTGCTATGTTAGAACAACTTTTCGAGTTTTCTTTTTCTATACTTGTGTAAATATTATTTTTAGAATGTGGTATTTTCACTGATAATAAAGATATGTGCAGAGGGGTATCAAAATAATAGTAACGCCTGTCATTAAAAGTGACATTTTTGAATGAGTTTCGCAAGCTTTAAATATAACAGTGCTCCTATCATTTTTTTATAAATAGAAATATATATATATATTCTGGTAGTATGTGGTAGCTTTATTGAAGTTCTGTAAGTCTTGGTCTTTTTTCAAAACTGTTATTAGATGACTAAGCCATTAATTTTGAAAAAAAATCCCTAAAAAAATTGTAATAGACGATTTTCTATTGAAACTGCAGAGCTAGCAGACATGCTAGACATTTCAGAAAATACTGGAAATGTGAACATGAGAAAGCTGTGCACGGTTGCCACGATTGCTCGCAATGGAGCAAAAAAAGTGTTGTTAGAATATTTTAACCTACTGTTTGTCTAAGTTTCACAACAACAAGGCAGGCTTTTCCGTCTATTTATAGCCATGAATAAAACATGTGTCCAACATTTCACACCACCTGAAATGTCTGTAGTTGTAGTAACTGTCAGAATTGCGGACTGAAAGGGGGAAATCGACTCCAAAGAAGGTGACGACTTCTCTATCTCTAGGCAAGGCTATGACTCCAATTTCCATTAATTATCTTAAAAGGAGAAAATAATCTACCGAAAATAATCAACCGTGAGTATTATTGTGAATTTAATGCAGCAATTGTGTGATGAAATCAAGAAATAATGGTTGCACTTGGCGAAAAATAATCCTTCTAATCTTCAAACATGTATAACGCCAAGTTTGTGTTTCAGCACTATCAGATATCATTGGCAAGAAAGTGCAAAAATTAGTGTCACTAAATTTCCAGATTGGATAACATTTTCAGTAATGTTTAGCATTAAAATTTTTCTTTATTATATGAAATATATGAACTGTGTAGAGAAAATTTGACTTGCTTTATTTTAACTAATGCATATAGTCAAACAACTTTATTGAACTAATAGTATTGTTACGCAAAATGGTCTGTTCAAGATGAAGAACAACAAGCACATGTTCCTTAGTATAGGATATGCCCTCCCTTTGCTGCAATGGTTGCTTCGCACCGTCTCTGAATGCTTAGCACCAAATTGTGCAACATTTCTTGAGGTAAGAATTCCCATTCTTCAACCAGCATCTGTTTCAGTTATTGGGTGTTCCTCGTAGTATTTAATCGGGCCGTAAATCGTCTCCCCAAAGCATCCTACAAATATTCTATGGGATTTAAATCAGGAGAGAACGCTGGTTAATCCATTCCATCCATAATATCTTCACTTTCCAATAGCTGCTGGATGTCAGCAGTCGGGCGTTACCATGCATTATCATCCATAAAAATGAATGATGATCCAATAGCACTTCGGAACAGACGCACAAAAGGAAGGATCACCTCCTTACTATAACGATCTCCGACTGCAGAACTTCTGTCAAAAACGTGGAGCTCAGTCCAACCGTTCATTATAATGCTTCCCCAGACGACAACTCCAGGACCACCGTAACAGTCTCTTTCCGTGATGTTATTGGGATTAATACCGTGTCCCGACCTCTCTACAAATTGCTTGGGGTACTGAAATAACTCTCATTTGTAAATAGGACACGACTCCATTGTGAAGAGGCCCAGATTTGTGCTCCTCACCCCACCCTTAACGGTGTCACAGATGGTCGACTTTCAAAGGGAGGCAGCATTCAGGATAGAGGGCGAATATGCCATTTTTGTGAAGGAGTCGGTCACACACAGTAAACCGTGACACTTGTCGCCCTGTTGCTGTGCATAGTTGTTGAGCAACGGAGCATCCTGACAAGTATCAAGCTCTCTTTGCCTGCTTGACGATATAATAAGTCATCCACTGCAATTGTTTTCCTAGGACGGCCACCCCTAATCTTTCTAACCGCTGTACCTATAGTTTGAAAGGCTTTCCAAGCGCGAGAAATTACACTTTTCCTGATTCCGAACCCTTTCGCTACACTGGCCAAACTACGGCCCTCCTCCGACTCTTTTAGGTCATTCTTCCTCTTGTGAAGTCATCTAGGGAATTCTTTCCAGCCCTATTTCACAAATAATTCCAGTTGTACTTGCAGCTAATGTCTTTAATTGCGCCTTTGTTCTTAAATGCATTGTAAACTTGAGCGGTGCACGCCGACCACACGCATTTTGCATACATTCATCTCAACTAAGATGTATTGTTTCTGACAGTTACAGATGCATAGCTATTCTACTGAACTATGTTGCACTGATGGCAATAACCCCTTTTATAAAATTTCATAGATATACTTCGATGATGTCAAATCAAACTTCTACCATATGAAAGTACAGTGAAAATGTATGGAAAAAACCATGGAACCGCTACCTGCCCTTCAATGTCCGATAAATCAACCATTAATGAAGCGGAGGCTTGATTGTCTCGACTGGCATGACCGTTCGATAGATGCACACGCCTCTATGTGTTTGCAAGAAGCACTGTTACTGCTTGTGAGGTATAGTGATGAGGTCTTAAAGCCCTATGTTTCCCTTTTCACGGGATCAGTTGGCCCTGATTTCATTTTAATGGATGATAACATGGGCATATAGAGCATAACATGGGCATATCTGGTCGATGAATTTTAGGAAAGTAAGGACATTTGCCGAATGGACTAACCAGTCAGATATACAGACCTTATCCCTTTAGAGAAGTGATACTCAAAGTGCGACCCGCGGGCCACATGTGGCCCGCCAGCTTTTTCTGAATGGCCTGTTCATGGTCGATTGCACTAAGAAATTCAGTTACTGGAGAACAATGTACTAAAAATTTAGCGGGAAATTTTATCAATCAAGCAACCAAATATGTCAATTTTTCTATCAATTTGTTTTTTTTTTAATTGCAGAATGTAAGCAAAAGACTTGGTCATGAATGAAAGGAAATAAAAATTATTCCATAACTCAGTAAAAAATGCCAAAAAATAAATATTTGTATGAGTGTGTTTGATCCCGAAAAGCTAATATACTTGTTAAAAAAAAGTCAAAAAAGGGGTTAAAATGTTTTGATCAATTTTGTTTTCTCCAATGTTGCTTTGGTCTTATAGTGTTTTTTTTAAAATTCCGCGTGTTGTGGCCCGCGTGAAATACCTGTCCTGTGTATGCGGCCCGGGGAGGAAAAAGGTTGAGTACCCCTGCTATAGAGCATTCCTGGGAAATTTCTGGAGTGGATCATTGCATTTCGCAAACCCGTTTCGAGAACCATTCCAAAATCTGAAAACAGAGTTGCTGAACGAACAGAACCAATTGCCACAAGAACTCATAAATTCCATCATATCCGATATAAAATCTCGGTGTGAAGCCTGTTTACCTGAAAGAGGGAACTACACACCCCTTATTAACCAATTTTTTTGTTGTTATATCCTACAGAATTGCTGTTTCATACCTGCTTATTTCGATGAGTATTATGTTCGATCACGCGTGCGTATTTCAACAGTTGAAAAATTATTATTTTTGCATTGTATCAGCTCTATATACATACCAAATTCTCTTAAAATCTATCCACTATAAATCAAGAGATAATCGACAAAATCTAAAGGTTTTTTTTTTAATTTTGAGCACACACACTCCAGTGTAAAAAAGAGAGCGAGAGCATTTATTTGTTTCATCTCTCTCAATAATCTGACATATTTTCATTTAACAAGTAACATAAAAAATAAAATTTAAGTCAATTCCTTCTTAGGTCAACGAAGAAAAATTTTACTTTAGTTACTTTTTATTAAATAGTTACAATTAATATAAATATGAATAAACATGTAACAAAATTACAATATTAAGTGACGAAAATAGAAAGCGATTTTCCTTGCACAATTTTCCATTTTCCTTTCTATATATAGTGTTGGACTATTTATTAGTTTTTTCTATTTATTCATCAATTAACTTTAATTATTCTAATAAATAGTATAGTAAAAAAAGAAATCCCGTTCTCAGAAATTAGGCCATCCCAGGTAAGATTCGAACCCACGACCTTTGTATTAGAAGTTCAACGCGTTATCCTATGTGCTACAGGGATACAGTGAGCAATTTTTCTTTGTATAAATGCTGTTGGACTATTATTTTTGTTTGTTACTATTTATACATTTTTAATGTAATTAATGAACTAATAATATAAAAAACTATATTAACATCAAGTGTCATCCACTACAAGTTTAAAAAATGTATTTGAACTTGAATGGATGGATAGAAAGAATTTTATTAACGAATGGGAATTTGAACAAGATATATAAATATATATATAATGAGAGAGTGAACTAAAATTGCTGGAATTGAAAAAGGAAAGGTTTTGTTGTTTTATATTATGCATTTCTTAAGCCATTTTAAGATATTTATATACAGTTGTTTCTTCATGCTTATAAAATGATACTTGCACAAATGAAGAGAAGAAAGAGAGCAATGGCACAAGTAGTCTGTTTATTAAAAAATATGAAATTTTGCTAAATGACCTTCTGAAAATCAATCTTATAAGAAGGACATAATTCAATACAAGAAAAATTGAATAAACAATTCACAATAAATGAAGTTTGAGATGCAAAAACGAAACACAATGATGAAATCAGAATAGCTTCCTAAACCAGAGATTGTAAAAAAGAAATCGAACTCTAAATAAATCTTCAGAAGCTATGTAGTGATCAAGTACCTATAAAAACTCAATATCAAATACTCCGGACAATAAAAATGCATTTTTTTATTTCTTCAAAATTTCATTACTCAGCGAGCTTTCTAAAGTTAGGTTTATAACCCATTTAAATGTATTTTTATGACAAAACATACACTAACCGCCTTCAGCTCTCTCTAATAAAAGTTTAACCTTAAAAGATGAATGGTAGTCTCTGCGCCAATTTTAGAATGTATTGTTTTTTAAATAAAAATTATTACTTTTCACTAGGTGTCGAGGAATTTGGTCCTGTCATAAGGTAACCCGAAAAATAATTAAAAGTAAAAATTTATGTTCTTTTTAATGTACTATGTCATAGGATAATAATTGGAAAGGGTTCAACGACCCTTAGAAAAAGGGTTCAATGACATTCTTACATTTTAATTTAAGAAATACAGATTAAATTATAAAGATAAAAAGAGTGTAAAGGGTTATTTTAATAATTATTTGATTCTTTAAGTAAGGGAAGAACATATTTCATACTTCATTACGCTTCTGTTTTTATACTTTTCCCATTGTAAATTCGGACTACTTTCTTGCTTTCATATCATTGTTTAAGCTGATGAATAATTAAAGTTTTGATTAAAATAGAAAAAGTTTTACATTAATATGAATTAGTATTCTGAAGTATTTTGTTAAGAACGATACTTTATTTTCTTAACTTAATTAAGTTTGAATAGCCTCGGGTAAAAATGTTTTTCTTATTTTTAACTGGCACTTATTTACAGATGAGAAATTATGATTTCCGAAAAACTCTTAAGATGAGAATAACATTTATCATGTAATGATGATTAAAATACTTGACAAGCAACCACATGAAAGATTTTTTAATGTTATATTATTAAAGAATTGTATGTGTTATTAATACTAATGAATAAATCATTATTAATATCTTCATATTAATTATTTATTAAATTTGAAACGAGAAAGATGTAAACTATTTCTGGATAATACAACATTTCGTATTTCTGATTGAGTTTATTTCGTAGTTCGGGTTTTGCACACTGATATTACTTACCAAAATTGTCAAGTCCTTTCACACATGTATATTTGTCTTCTTACCTCTTTTATAACGGCCAATTGACTTGTCAATTCTTTTTTAAATGGTAAACTTTTCTGTTTTTTAAAACCTAACCAATAGTTGTCATTTCACATGATAAATAATCGGAATAGTTGGAAAAAATAGTGTTTTTAAGTTATAACCACCAACTTAGTGCTATAAAATAATTCAATTCCCTTTAATAACGATATTTATTTTAGTGTGTGTTAAAGCACTTTTTACGTTTATTTAATTAATAAATTAAAACCTAGTAATAACTTAATTTCATGCAGTATTATTTGAACTTTAAACACAAAGATTTTCGAAATTATTTTTTGCACAAAAAGTTTAACTATGTGTTACCTTTTCAAAATAAAAAGTTTTGGCCTTTTTTGAAGAAATATCATTTAGGTTTTCAGTTTGGTAAACATACATTAAACATATATTTCTACTAACGTGTTTAAAATTTCTAAATCTTCAAAATATAAAAGAAAATGTACATTTTTTATCCCAAAATATTAAAAATTTTGTGAATATATTGTTCATAAAATCTCTAAATAATTAAAATTCAAAGAGACTCTAGATTGTTTCATTTCAACTGACTTATGTGATTTAAAAATAAATTGTTAACTGCCTTACGAAATAAAACGTTTGGCTCTAAAAATTAGCTTGTTTTAGATGGATAAATTAAAGCTCTTCATATAAAAAGATAACACTATATTTTACGTTGAGAGCCAAATATAGAAACATATTAAACAAAGAAAGCAAAATTTTTCCATTCCAATTAGAGGTAAATTCAGTTAATAATTGCAGTTAATAGAAAGATATGCTTGAATATAAAAATATTTTAAGGAGTTATCATATGTAATGCCTGGTATATATGGAAATTATTTTTATCATATAATAGTTTTTAAGGGTGATATTTTTTATCATATATCACCCTTAAATACGGGATTAAAATTCTTAAATTATAAACAATTACCCCCTGAAATTCCTTAAAACTAAACATGACAATTTCAGTAGCTTACGTTTCTTCATCTAGAAATATAAATCAATTCAAGAATGTGGTGTGAAATAATGAAATAAAACTCGTTTCTTAACTTGGCTCAAAATTATGAGAATAATTAATAACTTTCAAAATAACTCTTATGCATGCATGTGTAATTTTTACTGAGTAAAAAATTAAGAGGAAACATATGCTTAACATTTATTTAATTAAATATGATTATTGAGACGGAGAAATTCGACCCTTCTCTGCAGGTTATGAAATAAACTTATATCTGAGTTAAATGAAGTCCTATAATTCTAATTCATATGTAACGTATTCAATTGTAAAAATTCCTATTACTGAAATTAATATGAATAGTTGCGCTAACTGTCCTGTAAATAAATATTAGTATAAATGCTACTGTGTAATATTTTTGGATCAACACAGGTAATCTTTGTTTTTTGTTCTTCATTGATTTTTGAACTGTGTTTGAAAAAACTGTAATAAACAGCAAATAGGATTTTTTAAACACATTCTTAAAAATTAATTATCATATAAATAAATAACGTTCCACTGTGATAAATATTTGGTGTGCTTTTTTTAATGCATTTACCTGTAGATAGAAGAATGCTTCTAATTTTTTTATTTCGCAACATACTGATAATTTTTTGTTCACTTCTTTAGAGAGATGTAGCGCATTTCAATATTATCATAATATTCTAAGATAATAAAACCTTTATAATAATGCAAAATTTTTCGTTCATATCTTTGGTTGTGAACGAAGTAATAATAACAATAACAATAATTTCATTACCGTGTGTTCTTCCTTTTATTTCCATTAATGTCTTGTTGTTCATTCCTGACTTTTTGAAATGGGTTCTGAGTGCAATTGCATTACTTAAGAATATGTGAGTTTATTGATATATCAGCAGAATTCATTCATCATATTGAGCATTTTGTTTACGAGAGCTTCAGAAGTTTCTTCAAAGCGCATGGAATCATTCATCATATGTGTAGACATACTTTTCCAACAGCCTTTCATTATTGAGTCTTTTATTTCAGTCTTCCGTAGAGGAAGACTCTAATGAGTAATGATCCATAGGATAAGGAACGTAGTTCTGTAAAAGTTTCTGTATTTTTGTGATCCATTAGATAAAAATCTTGTTTTTAAATATAGTACTGTAATATATGTAGTAATTAGCGAATTGTACGTAAAGAAACGATCACACATATTTGTCTGTGAAAATTATATAAGCAAAATACAATAACTATATATAAAAGATAACACAAAATGTGTGCTTATACAAAAATGTTTTGATTAAAAATTCATGATTTTATTAAACTTGTTATTAAATTTTTTTAACAAAAATCCCCCCCCCCTCCCTCCGAATAAAATGTTTTCCATTAACTATAAGAAATAATAATTCCAAACAAACAATTATCCGTTCTTTCTTTTGCTAAGTTATTTTGTTTCTATTTCCATGACAAATTTTGAAAAATTAATTTCACTTAAGCCTTTTCAAAATTATGTACCTTTTTTCTAAGTTGAAAAAAGTTCGTCTAGAAAAAATTACAATATAAAAAAATAGGCGTACTTTGAAAAAAAAAAAATAGTTCTCTAAATTATTTTTTATGACTGATGAATTAAAAGCAGCTGTTAATAGCAATAATTCTGATTATGTTAAATTTTTTCAAAAAATACACGTGTACTATCTTTAATACTAAATACTTTCATGGATTATCTATTTTAACCCATATAAATAATTCAATAATAATTTAATTTCATCAAAATACATTTTGATGATTAGATTTGTTTTAATGGATACATTTTGTCGATAACTTCATTAATCTCCAAATTAAACTATCCAGCTTTTGCTCTAGTTTCAGAAATAAATTCAATAAAAAAAAAATAAACAGTATAAAAGAAACAAACACATTCATTATTCCAAAATAACTTTTCCACTAATTTCCTAATCTCTTCAATTAATTATTCTATTAAAAGAAAAAAATATGCTTCTAGATCTATTTAAAATAACCTTTTAATGAATTAATTAATTACAAGTAACTGATAGTCAATTAGTACTTAAACTTGAAATAAATACTAATACCTTGAAATAAAAAAAAACATTTAAAGCTTTTCATTCATTATTTCCAAAAAAATGTGTAAATAAGAACTTGAAAAACTCGACCTTTTAAAAAAGGAGCGTAACTAAATTTTCTTTTTTAAGTGAGAGAGAGGATAATTAAGTGACAAATCATTTTTGAGCTTCTTTTAAAGATAGATTTCTTTCAATTTTCCAACACTCTAAGCGAAATTGTGATAATAAAACAATTATCTGTTAAAAATAAATTTAATAAATTAGTTGAAGAAATAAGTTTTATTTATTATTATTTCTCGAAATCTTGATACAAATAATAATACAGAGATTTGTTATAAATAAAAAAATAAAGGTCTGGTATAAATAATATTATTTTGAAATCAATAATTTGATAATAATTTAATTATCAATTAGTAATCGTACTTATTAAAGTAGAGAATAATTTATAGTCGTATTTATTAAAGTAGAGTCGTACAATAGTCGAATAGTCGTACTTATTAAAGTAGAAAAATCGAATATAGGAAGAACAGTTGTATAAAAAATATATAAAAAAAAAAAAATTTGCACAACATAATTTTTTTTAACATTATAAAGTGCAAAACGTATAACGGTATAAAAAACAGAAAAAATAAAACAAAATTTTGATGCCAGCAGCACACCATGAATATGATGGGAACAAAACGCTTTCTGTAGAAAAATCTCTTAAGTAAATTTTTCGAGGATATAGTCATTTCTGTTTGCTATACATGTACGAATACTGAAGGAAGTCCACTTTTACTATTAATTGTATACTTACAAGTAAGGTACGGATTCTATAATTAATTTAAATTGTCCCATATTTCATTGATCTTAAGAAATACAAGATTATTGTTGCTGGATCACTAGGAACCGCATTGATTCTCTGTAGATGAGGAAAGAGAAGCCGTGTATAAAGTTATAACCAATTATCAAAATAGAGTAACGAGTTAATTCTAAACGAGAAAATTGGGAGCAAAAAAGGAAGTTTTCTAACAAGAATACAAAAGCAATAGCACGGATAATATGCCCAAAATGTAAACTTGTAATTTAATCCTTTAATTATCAAACTATTTTGATGATTTAGGTACATAAATTGCCAATTGTTTGCCAAAAAAATGTTTAGTACAAAATAAAATGTACTTAGTAGTTAAAAGTGTATATGGTGTATAGAATTTTTTATGGTTTTGTAGCAACTCATATTCGCTTGAGGAGGCTACCGCACAACGAAGCAGTGGTAAAGTTCGTTCCTAGAGGAGCATTATTTTCTAAAAAAATAATAATAATAAATTAAAATGTATCTATTAGTAGTTTAGTAATTCAGTTTTGTGTGGCATAACTGGAAACACTTTTCCAAGCACAAACGAACTCCACAGTCATTACACCAGAAACGTGTTTCCTGTCTTTTTGTTTTTCCAGTTGCATCCTTTTTTGAACAAAAAACTTTGCATTGTCTTGTAGGCTCACGTTTCGTAGGAAAAGAAGAAATGTGGGATTTAAGATGTCGTTTAGTAAGACTGTGTTATTTACTATAGATGGTCTGACAGGATTCATTTGTCTAGAAGCTGCATCATCACATTTATAAAAAAGCCCTTCAACTTGGAGAATGTAATACATTTCCCAAATATATTTTTATAGAGAAAAAATGAGTTCCTAGTAGTTTGTCCAGTTGTGAGGGAAAAGGTATCTCTTCCCTTAGTGGTGGTGAGGTCGGTAGGAAGACTAAACATATTTCAAATAATTTCAATTTATTTTCGATATAAACAACTACGCAAAATGTATTAACCAAATCTAGAGATGCCCGCAAATTCTAAATATGAATTACAATAGCGAGGCGGGCGAGATACGAGAAGACTATAAATAAAACAGATCACTTATGTCCAAGCAATGCCTTCTAATTATCTTATAATGGCCAAGTCTAATTTAACTTCTATTTGACAAATCGAGTTTTAATATTCAGCTACTAAGTATCCATGCTCGCTTTATGTTTAATCTATTACTGCTAGCCGTAGCTGTCTAACTTCTCTCTATATTTTAATCCTAATCTCATCTAATCTCTAACTCGAAAGTTTAATCTATATATTCAGACTTAAATTACATGCTCACATCTTCTTCTTCGAAGGAAGGTTTTCAATAAAATAAATTTAAAGATTATTTTCCCCCAAGAAGATTTGCTAGTAGAAAAATTCCGAATATACCCTTGACATACTAATTGTAAAAATATATTTTAATGTTTTTTCTGACGTTTTTGGATTGTCGGATGAAAGGATATTTCCTGATCACAGCGATCTACACCACCCATAATTAGATTGTGGTCAAAAATAATCTTTAGCTTGAGTTTATCTTCCTTTTTTTTTAGATTTAAAATGGAAGTATCAGGAATACTGTGCTCATCAAACACCATCTATTGAATTGAGCCCAAATTAACCTTTCCAGATATAGATTCGGGTTTCAATAAGAGAGGAAGCCAAAATAAACTTCTCCCGATATGTATTCGGGTATGACAATAAGATACACTCAAAAAAATTACCCATGATATTTTGGAGCATTATTGCCGAACCCGAGAAAATCTCGGGCATGAAAATTAAAAGGTTAATAAATAATATAAGATTTAAACATCAATTGAACAGCTTCTACTTCAAGTAAAATAGTTCGACGGAAACTAACTTCACATCTAACATTTAAGTTCGCATTGCAAATTGAAAATCTTTTATAACTGACATTTTAAGACCAAATCCACATACAATAAGTTAAAAAAACTAAATCCTTGATGTCTAGAAAGATGTAATTTTGTTTGACGAATCATATCACATTTCATTTATTCACTCACCTTAGGTACCATAGAAGTATTCCATCTTATTTGCTTGATTCCAATTCTAAGACATAGGCTCGTATTTTAATAGTATATGGTATAATTCTTGACAGAATTAGCGTACACTAATCTTTCAACATCCAGAATACGTAAGTATTGCTGAAGAATTTCAAGGGGAAAAAGGTTTACAGAGAGCTCATCCTCTGACTTCCTTAAAGATTTGATGGATGCCAGCTATGCAAACATCTCCGAGAATCATTTTTGCCAGAAAGGATTGAAAGTCTCGGTAAAGATCACCAGGACACTTCCTTAGAACCGATAATGAAGGCATTCAGCATAAATTTGTTTCATAGAAACGACTGAACTTTTCAACAGGACTTTGCTCCTTCTCATAAGGTGAAGAGACCCCAGTGTTGTTTGACAGTGGATGCGCCGGACTTAATGGAACACAAAAATTGACCTTCTAGCTGTCAAAATTTAAATCCACTCAACTTAAATTGTAGTCAGTGTAAAAGGCGAAGGTGTGCCTAAAACGGCAACCCCATTTGAGCTATCTTAAACATTCTTGAAAGAACCCAACTATGGAAATTCCAATAGAGGTAGTGCATGCCTCAATAAATGAGAGTGGCCAAAGAGACTTTAAGCTTTTACGAAGTCAAAAAATGATCAATTTGAACTAAAAGTGCATAATGTTAAATTTAGTGAGTGAGTGAATATTAACGTCGCGCTGTTCAGTTACACGAGGGATTTTGGCGACGGACCTCGTAATTTTGAACCATGGTCAAGTGACGTGGACGACACCTGAGCTGGCGCCCCCTCTCCTAACTACCACACCACACCAACGGGAGGACGTTTGAGCTCTTGACAGATGTAACGTGCATCGCTCCCCTACACGGCGGGTCTTCAATGGTACCGGGCTCGAACTTATTACACGTTAAAACTTTAAAAAGATTCAGTTTTAAATTTCATTAGACAGTTTTTATTTTAACTACTTTATAATTATATATGAACTTCGGATATTATAAGGTATATTATGGGTAAAAGAGTGTGAGAGAGAAATGTTTAGATTTTGGAGATGTTTCTTTGATTAACTGTAAAGTGATGAAAATTCCAATAACAAAGCTCTAAAAAACAAGACAAGAATAAAAGGTCTTTTTATTTAAATATATATACACTAGCTGGTTACCCGTTCTTCGCACGGGTGGATAAAAAACTTAAACAATACAAATTGAAAGATAAAAAAAGTGTTTAATGAGTTAATTTTACATGAAATGAAAATTAAACAAAAAAAGAGCCTTTTGCATATTTCACCTGAGCAATAAACCATATTTGTAAAATTTAAGGCAGTCGGTCTAACAACTGATATAAGGGAGTTTTTTTTTGACGCCCCCGCAAATCCCTTATGGGTCGATTTTTAAAAACAGCTTCCTAAGCTGATCTCTGCTCAGCAAAAGTAACATATTGTTTCAAATTTTGTGTAATGAATGCTTAAAGTAGTGTAAATAATTCATATTTGTATGTGTTATACGTTAATATTACTTTCTGTTGTATTTATTTTATGTTAAAGTTGTAATATTCACAAACAACCCCGTTTTTTATATTATAACAGCGATTCATTGGAAGCATAACGAAATGGTGACCATAGAGCCAAGTTGGCATCATTTTTGGCAACCATGTTGGCAACTTGGCGATTGATTGAATGATGCAGAATTTGATATGCTGTAGCGCCACCTGGTGGGGAGCTGTAACAAAGAGGATAGCTGAAAACCCTTCTCCACAAAAAATACATATACATGCTAATTTTCATAGTGATCGATTCAACGGTATTGTAGTAAACGAGGTCATATATAAAAACATCCATTTATATATATATATATACATACATATATATTACTCTGAGTTTAAAAGGAAAGTATGCTCTGTTTGAGGAAACAAATAACTAGCCAACAGAAGTGGAGAAGCAGTTATAATTAAATATCTGTAGTCTGGACTGTATTAATTAAATACAATTTCTAATCGAAGTACATTGATAATGATCTGAATAAACTAGAATAACAAGAACTGTATTCAAGAACAAGAAGTAACTGTAACAAGAACTGTTCAGGCTGCGGCATAAATACGACTTTCTTGCTTTCTCACTTTTTAATATAGCCTATCAGCTTTATTTGCAGAAAAAATATGTCAATCATACACGATACACTCTTCCCTTTCGTTCTCAATAAATCCAAATAAGCTAACTCAATGTCTTGAAGGTAAAAAGTTAAATCAATAAAAATAAATAAAATCTTGCCTTCTTAAATGAACCACTGAAATAATACAAAATCTTTACAATCGTTCATTGTAACTGTCTCATCTTATTACTCAGCCTTTATAACTATTTTTTTATTACAAGTTTCACTCAGTTCCAAATTTATAAATGGCAATACACTTCTATTAATTAAAAACATAGTTATAAATGTTTCACATTTGATTTTAAAAGATATATATGCATACAAAAAAGCATAAATATAAGAAATGACTTTTTTCAAATATTTTACTCCTGTTTACATTTACTTCATTCAGATTCACTCATTTAACACTAGATTGCCCAAGGAAAATTTGACTGCTTTTTAGCGTGTTTTTCGCGTAGTAGAACAAAAGTGCTATTAGGACGCAAATTTCGTCTTCTTCTTCGTTCCGTTTTTGTCGTACCTTTTTCTCAGCCAATAAGTAACCCATTGACCTCGGGTTTTCGGCATTGGGTCGCATTTGTGCCCTAGATAGCCGAATCCTATTTAAATTTTCCCATAGTTTTCCCGAATTTTCCTACAAATTTTCATGAATTTCGCTAGTCCGGCTTTTGTAACTTCTGTAAAAAAAAAAAAAATTTTTTTTGCTTTTTTATAGTGCTGATAATGTGTTATTATTTTTTTTCCAGCTTAATAGTAGTACATTTAGAGGAATGGTACAGTACTACTTTCTGTTAGTAAAAAGTTCATTCGTTGCATTATTGTAAAATACAACATGTGAAAAACGCGCTAAAATTACTTGGCCATGCCAGTGATTGATATCTTGTTAATTTCCATTAGAAAAATAATTACGTACAAAATGACACCATTTCTTAGAATTTTTTTACAATGCATTTTTTTTCCAAGCGAAATAAATTTTTTTATTGTTAATATTTACTAATAACTTGTTATATATATGACTGTAAATAATATAAAAATATTAAAAATTAATTTCTACCCAGATTTGTTTACACATTATTCTTTCACAATGCAGTGATTTGACTGCTTTTGGGCAATATAGCTATATACTAAGTTTCAGTCTGTCAAGTGTTGAATAAACTATGTCGCAATATTAAGCATTGAAAGATAATTGATGTGATGTTACTCTCAGCTTTCTAAACTACATTAAAGGAGTAAACTATAAATATAGCCAGTCTTAAAATTACATTAGAAGCCTACAACATCAATCAAAATTATTTTGTCAGAGTTTTCTTTTTTTTAAACGAAAAATAACTGTATTTTTATAAATAATGTGTTTTTTTCCTAAACATTCCCGTGTGCAATGGTAACCTGGTGGTTATGGTCCTAAATTCGTTGCCGAAGCGTCGTGTGTTCGTGTCTTTGTACCATTGAAGACTCGCAGTTGGTTGGGGATATTACATGTTAAATCTGTCGAGACTCAATATCCTTCCGTTGGAGTGGTGCCAATTCAGAGGTCATTCTCGTTATTTGATCATGGTTAATTGCCAATAGCTCTTGTGTTGCGATTAACAAACTCAGATTTTCCGTTCTGCTTTTTAAAGTTTTTGTTTAAGGTTTTACGAGAATGATCATGCAATTTTTGTTTTCCATA
>BMAO01025075.1:0-24666 GCA_019973975.1 Trichonephila clavata | reverse complement strand
ATGCCGGATCCCAAATTCTCGAAAAGAATGATTTAAAAAAAAAATGTGCGTAAAATATTTATCAATGTCCGATACTTAAGATATTTTTTTAAAAATAAGAATTAATGACAAATAATATATAGCTAATAAAATAATGATTTATTTATTTTAACAGTATTAAAAACATTCAAATACATAGATGACTAATCGAAAGCATCATGTTTCGAAAATTATTCGTCTCTTCCACTGTCAGCTAATTCAGAAGTGGTGCTGGTGTTGCAATTTTTCCAAACGATGACGTCTACCGTTCCATCCAATGCATTTGTTACACAAGATTTTTTTTAAAAGATTATAATAACGTTTGTTTAAAAATGCGACCATTTTCAGAGTATCATAATTTATTAATGAATAGTGTTAATTACTTAAAATTTTTGGTGTGGCTTCCTTTAGCATAGTAACTCATAAATAAATAAAGGCTTTGCCAAGTAAAAACAGATTTCTCGAACATGTGTTGGGAATTGTTCTAACACCTTCTTTGAATGCTTTTTAAAGCCCTTGAAATGTTTCTATTTTGCATATGTTTAATGTTTTTTTTAAAGTTCCCCCATTAAAACTATTCGTAAGAAGCACTGTCAAGGTAATGGTAGATATTTCTCATAGAGAAGAAAAATATTTTATTATTATTATTTTTATTTTTCTGCTGCTATTTATAGTTGATCTTGCGGTATGACTTGGAGCAGAATTTTGGTGAAAAAACTTTCCTCGAAGTTAAAGACGTTTACTTGCTTTGTCATGTACTTCAAAACTTTTTGCCGATATTATGTAGCATTAATTTGAGCCTTTGGTTCAGCACAAAAAGTGGTTTTGTTAAGCCTTGAGAGGACATTTCCATCCATATCAAAACATCTACGAATAACTTAGCTTTTCCAAAACAGTAGCGTCTTCCTGACACTTTTCACTTGAAATATGTTGTATCTTCATTTCATCTAATGTGAATAGCAGATGAAACAATGCTTTATTTGAAGTTATCCGTGTTTTGTATCTATCTTTGCGTATCATTAAATACAAATGCCATAAGCGTTTTCTTCGTGTTTTTTGGTATTTCCAGACATTTGACGCAGGCTGGTTTATTCACCTTTTTACAGCCAATTTTCTTTATCAGACAGCAAATTGTTGATTGCACAACCAATAGATTATTTTCCAAAGTTCTTTGAGACAGAGGACTTTTTTCAATAATAATTATCTTCAAAACTTTATTTTTCTTTTCATTAAGGCCTTCCTTTCGTTCACATTTTTCCCTGTGCTTTAGATTGCGTGGTAAATTTGGTTTCATTTCGAAGTTTAGATAGTATTACAATAGAAGAATATCTTTTTTTTTTATTTTTAAGTGCTTTATTTCACACATAATTTCAAAAACAATCCTTCTAAAGCTGTAAAATTTGTTCCGGGTTTGGGGATCTAATTTTGTACTATACCTTACTCCCACAAAGAAAATGGTTAGATTAGGAATTTAAATGTTTCATTTTTGAACTAAAACCATTATTAACACAATAGAAATTTACCCTAAATTCTAATATGCCTTCAAAATTGGTCAACTTGAAACAACCGGTCTGGAAGAATGCAAAATACTTTTTGAGGAGTGTTGAACAGTTAAAAGCAAAATTTGTATCATTTTGTGTACGCCACCGACGTATATTTGTTTCATCCGGGTCAGTTTTTTTCTTCTTGCTACCATGCTTCCCCTTCTTTTTTTGTGCACATAAAATTGTCTCCCTTTTTAAACTTGCGTCACAGTGAACTATTATTGATAATATTTCCCCGATATATTTGATGTTTACGTGATTAAAAGGCGTATACAGAAAAAAATTTAATTTGGGTAGACACGATGTTTGGGACAGACAGAAGACTGGATTGTATGCAAGCTGGAGAATGGAGTTAGTCATCGATGCAAGTGGCCATAATGGATTGTTACGTTTTTCCTCTTGAAACGAGCAGAACCTCAATTTCCTGCCCCCAGCAAATGTTTTACCTTCTATTCTAAGCCGCACCCGATTTTTAATAGCATTAACAATGGAAAATAGTCTGGCTTTGAATCGAGTAAATACGGTTTGTACATATATAATGTAATGCATTACATTCAATTGTTAGTGTATTTTATTTCATCGTGGCTTTCAACAGCTTTTAAATGAAATTAAACTAATTATGTTCAAACTGATCAAAAATATTTAAAGAAAAAGATAAAAATCCATAATTTTTGTTCAGTTAATATGATTTTATGCATGTTTTTCACTTTCACAGATAAAGATGAAATGTCTTTATAAATGACAAGACGAAAGCGTAACACTTACAAAATTTACTTTTTATTTTTCCGTCTTAAATTATCCCTTTTTTTTTCAAAAAAACCTTTACTTGTAACTTTTTGCATTAAATGAAGTTCCCTATTGTCCGTATAATTCATATTTTACGGGTATTACTCGATGAATTCAATGAAATCCTTGATGCTTTTATTTAACAAATAAAAATAAGAAGAAATATTAACAAACATTCCGCATTCCTTTTTTTAATACAGCTATAAAATCCCCGTATATAGAAAAGTATCACACTGGCTCACAAAAGTAAGTATTAATCACACGTTACCAATAAAAAGAAAAGAAGTAAAAAAGTGAGGTTATGAAAGATTAAAAATATTTACACGAAATTCATATAACTTTTTAAAAGCACTTTTGTTGGAAAGAATTTGGTGAAAATTTGGGAGGCAATTTATATTAAACGCATTTTAAAACTTATTTTTCTTTTAAAAATATGTAGAATGTTACGTATCATCCTTTAAAAAAATAACAGCTTTTTATAGAAAATTATGTAGAATATGAATTTGGCTTATGGTACAAGAACAAATACTTCTCCACATTTGACAAATTATTTTACGATGTTATAATCAATGCATTGTTGTTTCTGATTCTTCCTTTGGAGTTAATAAACGAATAATTACGAAAAGACAAAAATCTTATTTATTACATACCATCAATCAAACAGACAGTTCATTTTTCACGGCAGTCTATTTTCTACTTATTTACACAACTTATGTTTGTACCATCCATTCAATATTATATTTTTTCTACCTATTTCTTTTGCATATAAATAGCTTGCTGAAATATATGCTATTTTCTTCTGAATTAAATCTCAGGAATTCACTAAAATTAATTATAAGATTTTTAGAAATGCTCTATACCCTGTCAGTATACTATGTTAATCATTACAACAAAAGTATAAGTAAACTCGGCCATTTAAAATATATATATTAAACTCTTGCATACTTTTTCGAGATGAACTTCTGTTAAATTCAGTATAATTAATGTCTCACCATGTTCTCTTCAAAAATGAACAGTTTATGTTCCTCACAATAGTACAAAGCAAACTCGAAATTCTAAATTAATACAATAAAAATGTATTTTTACTATAATATCTATTGAATAATGTTGTCTAATATTTTAGAATTATATAATATGCAAATATTTTGCTATATTTCATTCAATACGTATATGCAAATATAAGTGGTTATCATTTTTAAGGCAAATGTTCAGTCATGCTGTAAGTGTAAACATTGCACACATGTTGCAAACAATGAGAAATTATGCCTAACTTATAACATTGTATATAAAACCGCAGTTCTATTTATTGTGGTCTTATATAAAACATTGTCGCGTCTGATTGATCACTTGGTCGGGACATCTGGTCATGCATGCAACTCAGCGACCAAGGTTACGAAAACTGAGATGAACAGAAAAGGTGATGGTTCTCATGGATTGTTGTGCAAGTGAGTTAATTTAGCAGTATACTATATTGTATTATTACCGTATTATTTATTTTACAGAAGCAGAGTGTGAATAGTTTTCTATGAGGTTAAAATTTAATCCGAAACATATACTGATAAAGGTACCACAAATCAGACCGAACCAGTTCTAAGCACACAGAATAATATTCCGAGTACACTCAGTCAAAACAATACAGAGAGATATGACATTTTATGAATTAATTCTTAAGTATCGATATATAACCTTGAACAATGATTTTTTACCTTCAGTTGGAGCAATATCCACAGCAACTATTAATATTAAAAAAGTTTACATATACTTATTATAATGTTCTATTGTAATAAAAAAATTTTATGTCACATCTATTTTCTTTGAATATAAATTTAGTAAAAATTATAAGAAATGGACTATAACTTTAAAAAAAAATTAAGTTCACAGCTATTCGATTTTGCTATAATTGTAAGATCAAATATTTGGTAACAGCGAGAACGTAATTTCCCCCCAATATAAAAAAAAATAGTAAAACTTGTACGATATCTGATGCCATGATCATATTATATCCTTTTAAAGTGAATTGTTCAGACTTCTCATATTCATAGCAATATGTGTTGATGATAAAGTGATAGCGTTATGCTTCTCCTTCTGTTTAAAAAAAATCCACGTATATATGATGGTGTCTAAATAGTATCCTGGAAACCATATATTCCCTCCAATATCATTGATGCCAGAGCTTAAAGTTCAAACCTAAAAAATTCAAATACATTAAAAATCACATGATGTTATGCAAGGGGTGAGAAATGTCATTTCAAAGAAAAACAAACTTCTCAATTCCCCGTTAAAAAAAAAGTCATTTAAATATTTTCATAAAACTAACAAAAATGAATCCAAATCAAAATGTTCAGGGATTTCATGGAATCCTAAGCATAAATATTCGAATGATGGAAAGTTTGGATTTAAAATTCATATTTTATATGAAATTTGGGGATAATTTTGTTAATGGCAGAGCATTTCTTTGAATTTTAATGAAATTTTTGTTCAATATACAGGGAATTCAAATTAAAAAATCCATTTTTTCTCGAATTTTAATATTCTAAAATTAAAAATCTATTAGAACAATTGCAAATGATTACCTGGGATAATTCTTTATATACGGGTTTAGAATATTTCCTATTCATGTCTGAGGATTCTCACAAAGGGAAAAAAAATCTGAAGTTTTCATAAAATTAAAAACGTCCATTTAACTAGTGAGAAAAATTAGAAATAAATGTAAAATGCGTCTGCAATTCAATGTTTCTTTAGCATCACGTAATTGTTCACAACTGGATTAGTGTCATATGGCCTGAGAAACATATATCATTCAATAAAACTGCAGCATTTTAAGACAACTTGATTTTGTTTTTCCTTTAAATTCAAATTGATAAACGTTCTCCAAGAGTAACTATCTTTACAATCGGTAGAGATACTCGATAAAAATTATAAGTTATAAAATGTGTATTCCCTCCAAACAAACAAAAAGACAGTAGAAACTATCAATGTAACTTCTGATAAAAGAAAACCAATGTTGTTGAAATTATTGGTCGAACTAAGATTACAAATGATCAAAATATGACCAAGAATACTGTTAAATACAGCGATCACGGAAGTGTTCTATTGTTCTATAGGGCATCACTAAATGATGATCAATCTAAGTTTCATCAAGAAAAAAATGGAAGAATTGGAATTGAAAAAATGGAAATTGGAGAAAATACTCTTATTTTAATAAATGTCGATAAGAAGAAATATCTCGTAATATGAGCTGTAGGATCGACGTTTATTAGTAAACGCCTGGAGATGAAATGTTTTCTTATTAATATAATTTCAAATTTATTGCAAAAATAATTGTATGGTTAACAAAACCAAGATATCTTTAATTATAATCCGAAAAGATGAAATCATCCTAAACCGTCGTTTACTAATGTCCGGAAAGATTTTAATAGCAATTTGTATTTGAACAACATAAGCTGTGATTTTTTGTCCCTTTCAAAAATCCAGCACGTGAATTTCTTAACATATAATTATCCAAAACTTTCAAGATACTCAACGAGTTCTGGAAAGTTCAAAGTAGAATTCTGCTACGTCTACAAAATTCAGACAATATGTGAAAGAAAAGTGTGTTATCTGTAGATAGACCTTCAAAGAAAACTGTGTTCGGAAATTAATGGGCATAATACTATCACCATTATCACCTGCAATATAAAACAAGGTATTATCTGACTGGCGATTTCCAACAACCTATGGGAACATTTCAGAATTAAATAGCACTTTTAGTCTACATTGATATCCACTTAGCATGCGGACATTATCGATCCATCTATGGGGATAATGAGTACTAATGTGCCAAAAGAAATCACCCCCCCCCTTAAACCTGGCCTGAATGCCACACACTTTGATGACTGTGCTCCACTTGGACTTTGAAACATCGACATTGGATCATGATATTGTGAAAAAGTGTCACCTGCTCTGAAAAATTAAGCTTTATTGACAATAAGATCTATCTGAAAGGAGCGAATACACTATTTCCAAACGGAAATTCTGGTACATGGCCACATACCTGAACCAGACACGAGACAGTGTGGTGATATTATGGTGGGGTTAAGACTATCATCATTCATATATAGTATATTGGTAACTATGTATTTTGTTAAGATTCATTGATGAAAGTATGCAGTGTGGAAATGGTTAAAGGCCAAGTGCATCCCTTGGGGACAAAATAGTCCCGTTGGGTTATAAGAGTTTTCAAACGGAGTAATGCATCATGTCATAAAACCTGAATGGTAAAGAAGTGGTTCGAGGAATAATCTGAGTAATATCAAGCTATGTTTAGGATTTCGAATTCACTTAAAATTCAAAAAAATCGGCAAAATCATTGTTAAACTAGAAATCTCAATCCGATTTCATATGCCCCAGCCTCGTACTACGTAAAAATTGCATTACCAGTTTCTAAAGGCTTGAATCATTCTGCAGACTCTCAATCAGCGAATATTATTAGATTGATGCATAATTATCCGGCATTTTTAAAAAAAAAATATTTAACAAAATCTGTAACAATATGTGACAAAAACATGTTTAAACTATTATTCAGGAGCATAGTCACCGTCTACTTCAATTACTGCTTCCAATTGGCTTGGCAGATGGTCCATTTCACGAGCGAAGAAGACACGATTCTTAGAGGCGATCCACGCTTTGACATCGGCCACCAAGTCATCCGATCGTCGATCCCGAGCCTGATAATCGAGATTCTATAGCCGACCTCTACCTAGCTTCTCATCCAAATTGGTATCACCTTATTTGAAACGGGCAAACCACTTCCTACACTGATTTTCGCTGATTGTTCCTTGGCCAAAAAGTTCGTTGAGATCACAAAATGACTGTGCTGCTTTCTATCCTTTCTCGAAGTGGTAGAGCATAATATGGTGAATATGCCAATGGTTTTCGAAATACATTTTTCTAAAACAATAGAGACAATTTATTTTATACAAAAATGATAAAAAAACGCTAATTGTCGCTGATGAAAAACGCGCTCATATAAACGCTCATATAAACGTTTTCGAAACGCATTTTTCTAAAACAATAGAGACGATTTATTTTATACAAAAATGATAAAAAACGCTAATTTTCAATTATGAAAAACGCGCTCATATAGACGCCAGATAATTATGCATCAAACCAATAGAAACAATTACACGGTAGGTAATGCCAGTTTTATATTACGTATGATTCTAAAAGCAAATTCCGCCCATCCGGTATAGTGCGTATGGTTGTTTTGTAAATAGGGCATGCATGGTTGTTTTGTGATCCTTCATGACTTTAAATTCCTTCTTCCTTTGTGATATGTGCTTCATGCTTATTTCCGAAAGTACCCGTGTGATATTTTGTGGTGCACGGGAATGTAAACATGTTCTCAATAACATATTTATAAAAGTGGTTAATATATATATAATTCTGAAATTTCAAAGTAAAAGTAAAAGCAAAATAAGAAAGTATAAGTTAAAAAGAAGTTAGCTACAGTATTATTAAAGTAAATTCTTTGCATCAATCATCTGTATATATATATATATATATATGATTGCATATACACTGGTGTCCAAAAAGAAGCATAATTGATATTTATGTGAATAAAGAAGGAACAGTAAATCAAAATGGCGGGGAACGTGATATGCGAGAATAAAATTGTTATAAAATAAGGAACCACAAATCAAAAGAATGATAATAATTAATTTTACTATCCAAAATAGCGATTTGAAAGAAAACTGAGCATAGCAAGGATTCACACTTTAAAGAAAGAATGAAGAAAACATTAAATAAAATACTGATGCTGCAGTTTAATAACGTGTGTGGTCACCTCCGACAGACAGGCAAGCTGCACAGCGATTTACCATACTTGCAATGAGATGATGAATAAGTTGTAGGCTCAAACGGTTCCAAGCTCCTTGTAGTGTTGTCTTCAGTTCTGTAACGGAGCTTGGTGGGTGCGAAATGGCTGCAATTTGTCTCCCGAGCATATTCCATACATGCTCGATAGGATTTAATTCAGGGGAGTTCGCAGGCCACGACATGTGCTGAATGTTTTCCGTTTCAAGGAAGTCATCAATCAGCACCGCTCCATGACATGGCGCATTATCATCCATGAATGTGGAGTCAGGACCGACAGCACCTCTAAATAAGCGAAGATAATGCTCAAGAACTTCGTCTCTGTATTCTTGAGCAGTCACAGACCCCGTGTCAAGGAAATGGAGGTCTGTGCTTCCGTCCATCATGATGCCTGTCCATACCATTACTCTCCTTGATGGAAAATGATGTATCTCCATTATGTTTCTTGGTTCCAAACATGTTCCACGTTGTCTCCATATTGTTACCTGCCGAGAATCAATACTCAGACTAACCCGGGACTCGTCCCTCAAAATCACATTGTTCCACTCTCCCACACTCCAATGTCGATGTTTCAAACTCCAGTTCAGACGAGCGCGTTTATGCGCAGACGTGAGGGGAATATAAACTGCTGGTCTTCTGGCATACAGGCCAGCATGATTGAGCCTCCTGTAAAGAGTTTTTCTCGAAATTCGCATTCCTGTGGCGACTGTGAGCGCCGAAACCAGTGCTCTGGCAGTACTGCCCTCTGACGTCGTGCACTTATTACCAGATATCGGTCTTCGCGAGGGGTTGTGACTCTTGGTTGACCTGATACTGGTTGTCGGGTAACATCTACCGTTCTTTGAAACCTCTGCCATAGTCTTGAGATCACAGACTGGTCCACATTCAGAATTCGAGACACTTCAGTTTGTGATCGAGCGGATTCCAGCATTCCAACTATTCTTCCTTTCGTAAACATGTCCAATTGGCGTCTTTGTGCCATCATTCACCTTGTTTGATGGTTAACAACGGTCCTTCGCACAGCAGTTGCACGAAACTTGTCTGAATTGCCTATGCTGCTTGAATCGGTTTCTCCACGTTCGGACATGCGCCGGTGTTTCGCGCAGGACGTAGTCGACTGAAAAGTTTTGCATAAACCCAATTTTTCTTCTTCACTCAATTAATATCCGCAAGAACTGTGGAATAATTTTATGAATATTTACTCCTTGTTTTTCGCATTTTATGATTTATGCTTAGCTTTTGGACACATGTATATATATATATATATATATATATATATATAATGGTATTTATAACTATGAATATACTGTATGTATACTCAGTGTAAATATGTTTACATATTTACAATTCTAAAGTGTTACTAGCAAATTAATATACTGTTTCCATCCTACATTCAAATGACTTTTTTGTACAGAGAAGGACAATTTAATATTCATGTTTTCAAAGAACAATGAATTTAATAATATTTTTTATACTTTGCATTCCCTTACTATATTTTTACTGAAATATAAAAGCAAAATAAACAACGAAAATAGAACGCTTGGGAGTATAATTCCAAAATTTTGTAGAGGATTTTAATTCCTTTTTGAGGGAGGATTAGGTGGAATACAGTTTGTACACAGTAATAAATTAAGTTTATAACTAAGCAGAAAAATTAATGAAAAAAGTAGTACAAGTGGATGTTTGTGTAAAAGTAAATAAGAAATAATTCCAATAATAATTAAGTAAAAAGTCTTAAAAACGAACAAACATTTCACAATCCGTGATAGAAAATATTTTCCTTCATACTTTTTTTTTACATGACATTTCAAGAAGGTATTTTTAGTAAATAAATATTTTGCTTTCCTTTATGTTTTAACGATGTTAAATTAATTTTACTAATTATGTAGCTTATGGGAATATCCGTTTTCTATTTATTTGATTCTTCACAATTCAAAACTGTTGTAAAATATGTCGTATCAAAAATATAAATATTTTTTTTTTATATTGTTACTGTATTACCGTACTTTTTAAGCCTTATTCACATTTACAGCAATGTAAGTGGTATTAAAATATAACACTTACATTTATTCGTAGAATCAATTATGAATTTATTTTTATTTAATATTTTATATATTATTTATTTAACTACTAAGAGTAAACAGCAATGGATATTGGAATGAATTTCCATTAATTAAATAAAGAATATGCGAACTGTTATTAGAATATTATTTTGATTCATTTGTCAACAATCATTGTATCTGTTTCATTAGAAAACCACCTCAGTCTTTGTTATCTATTTGTGAATTTTTTTCAATAAAAGAATCGACTTAATAAATTCATCCAAAAAAATTAGCAAGGAATAAAAAACTTTAAACATTTTGTGATTGCACAGCCTTTATTTTGTCAGGAATGATCAATAACACATTTGTGCTTATAAAGCATTTGGGATTCATACATCTATTAATTACATTATTTACTCAAATCTAAGCCACACTATTTTTTTTTACAATTTTAATGCTACTGAAAATCGAGTGCGGCTGAAAATCGCAAGAAAATAATTATTTTGACTTGGTACTTAAAGTAACCTACGTATTTAAAAGTTGCAGTGCCAATAAAAAAACTAATATTCACGTCTTATGAGTTTTAATTTTAATTTATTTTAAGTTCATAAAGCTGGATATCGATAAATCATTTTACAATATTCCGTTTCATAAAATCTTGTTAAGAATTTTTTGTGTGACTTAGAATTGATGGCGAAGGAGATTTGAATAAATACGGTATTATATTTTTATAACCATTGAAAAATTACTTAATGCTTCATAATTATTTATAAATTATCTAGTTTACATTTCTTAGATATTGAACAATTTTTATTTTTCGTTTTCAATGAAGAATACATACATACTTATATTCTTTTTCTATTTTATTATTTTTAGCGCCTGGATGCCCTTCTATTAATGGTTTGCATTGAATTATTGCTACACCAAAGTGCGAACACATTATTAACACCTACCCAATACCACATTGCACCACTTTATAGCATCAAACAGCTACAACTAGCCTTGGCATGTACACAACAAATTCTTGGTAGATGACTAGACATCTAAGCAGTGGTCACGTTAAGCCCAGAAACTCCAACTAGAAATGTTGACTTTGAGCTGTCTTTCTATGAAAACCAAAATGTGTCTTAATAGATTAAGCTTCACTGAATTAGGTAGCCAGGATATGAATTGGAATTCATTTTTATGCTCTATGAACCCTTTTAACACAATTCTACTTTTTTAGCATAGAGTAGTGTTCTGCTGGAAGATTTTATTTCCAGTTGGAAAAACAAATGCTATAATTCTTTCAAATTCACTCAGACCAGCCGTGTTTCCCGTCACTAGCAAAAGTAAGTTTAAGAATGATATTTTACCTTTTCTCAAGCATTTGTTAAATATCATTCACTCATAGTCATGTAGCTTACACATCATTTGTACAAGTTCATTGAACAATGTGTAAATGTTTTGGCTGTGCATACAGTGTATTAAGTACATACTACTATTATTGATTATTTTTATGAATATGTATGTATATTTATAATTTGATTTGAACAAATGATTCAGTCTAATAAACCTTGTTTTTTCCCCATATATTTCTTCTTAAAAGGTTATTTGGCAGGGTTTAATTATTACGAATTTAGTTTAATAATAGGAGTTTGTGGGAAAACTATAGTTAATTAAAAATATTTTTATTGAGACTATCAACATACAAATGTTTAATATATTGTTAAAAATTATCCCAAAGTATGTTGTTATAATAAAGGTAAACCCTCTCCTTTTTTGTATTATTTAAATAATATATTCTCTCGATATAAAATTCTTAAAAAGGTATAAACAAATTTAAAATTCTAAGAGCACGTTTTTATTGTTCTCAAATCCAACATAAAAGTTGATGCATTGCCAAAGTTCTCGAAAAAAATACTGGAACAAAAGTATGTTGGCTAGATAACAGGACATCTCTATTCCAGGGAGATAAGAAGCAACAGAGAGAGATTTAGAGAGGAAAACAGCTTCAGCTTAATACATATTGCCTTGATTCTTAAAAAATGATACAGTTTCTCTTCCGATTCAACGCTTGGAATTTTGATAAAAAAATCTAGAGAAATAAAAATATTTTAAGAAAATAGTAGTGTAAAATAAAAGGAGCCGCCATGTTATCCATTTATTCAGTATAAGTTATGTTTTTGTTCTCCACTTAAACTTGATACTGGGGATTTTTCACACCATTTGGCATTCATCCAATTCAATTTGATCCTTTCCAGGGATTCTGACTAGTTTAAAACATGACCTGCAAATAGAGATACAATACGTTTTTCATAACGTAAACCTGTTCGTGTCATTTAGGAAAAGTTCGGGCAGAAATTAGAGCAAATGTCTCCTACATCATGGACTCATTGTAAGAAATATTTTGATAATTTTGGCAGTTTTAAGCTGTAAAATGTGTCAGGTAGAAATTTTCATTTAGAGTGTTTTTCCTGCAGGGTCATGTGTAATATAGATAAATAATAAATACATGGATAAGGTTTTTGAAAGCTTTCATAAATTTAAATTTATAGAAGATTTGTCCGCATACATATTGTTAACAAATAACCTAAACAGAATTTTGGAATTTATGAAAAAAGACGAAAGAAATCTCATAAACCAAGTACAGTTAAATACAATTATTTAATAGATAATTTGTCCATACATGAATGAGAAAACATAGAGACTTTTATTACTTAAACGTTAGCCAGGTACCAATACCATTATAACACAGCGCTGCCGCCTAAGGCAGCTAGAACAACTACAACCAAGTTAGGTATCAAACCGAACTGGTCTTGTGTTACATAAATGGGAATGTAATTCCATGCTGCTTTAGGTCTATCTTTCACTTAAGCTATCCAAGAGTTTGCAGAGGGTGATGACACACTCACTGTAACACATGACCAAATGCTATCAATGTGAGATACAATCTGAAGAACGTGTTGGTCAGGTCAAAAGACTAATACTTTCTGTGACGGAGGTGGTCATGGCACGTTTCATTTCGATCATTATGCGTTATATTGTTTTGAATTAACGCCACGAAGAGCCTCCAAGATAGCGCAGATCCAGCAACTTTAAAATCACATTAAATTATTTTTGTCACTAATAAATGATATTTGAGTCAGATACCACTTGCAACCTTGTAAAGTGAGTTCTTATGTTGCCTCCAGAAACGGAAGCATCAATCATGATTTTGAGCTAAATACCAAGACTCGTCTGAAAAAACGATTTGATGCCACTACTGTATCCATATTTATTGCTGGGAGCAAAAATGTCAGAGCACGTGTATATGCAGCGGTGTCAGGAAAAGTATCTTTAATGGTCGCCGTATAGGTCAGTATAGATGCTCGAAACGTTGTTATAGATACAGTGCACATTCTGATCCTGCTGTAAACAAGACAACTTCATGATTCAAATTTAAGCATATGGTCTTACGATTATGTAAGGTAAACCTGACAACATGTATAATGTGTCTGGCATTAGTGGCCACAGGTGGCGGCTTACCCAGCATGTCATTAACTATTACCCTATTAAAACCATCGAATTCAATTCCGCATGTTAGTCGCTAAATTCTAATCAACGAAGTAATAATATCAAAAACTGAAACATAAAAATATCGTCCAGATACCATTCTGCCATAATAAATTCCCATGTATGCTGGGAGCAATTTTTCCAACATTTACGAAGCATAATGTGATCTACTTACAAGCAACCATAATTCTAATACATTTTCCGAACAAAAAAACGTTGAATATCTTTCATTTTAAATAGTTTGAGATGTCACTTCTTCCTCCCTCGCTGATCTATTGCGCAAAAATGGTAACTATTTTGCATATCCTAGTAACATCTTTCTTGCGTGCGAATTTGACATCCCTACTAAACTTTCTTCAAGGTGTTAAAACTTTCATATTCCGCACTATGCCTTCCTATCTATATATTTTCGCTATCCCAGGAAAGCCGTGAATGTGTTACAAAATTATCGTAAGTAAAAAGTCGTTTGGTTTTAATTATTAGGCCTACACACTTTATATAAGGCATAAACATACTCCACACCTTTGTGTGTGTTTGTAAGAATAATTAAATTAGACCTAAAATCAAATTCCCTATACAGCATTTAACTTCTATTTCCCGATACATCTTTATGTCTTAAATTAAGTACCCCGTTCTTTCGACGAACATATGGCCCTAAACAGAACACTTTCAATCTCCGACCATTAAATGTGATTACATCATATTCCATGCTTAATTTTCAAAAATATCTCCTCAATAAGAAGGTTACTTAGAACATCTGGATATAAATGGAAAGCCATTTATACTTCACTTGCTTGTCCGTTTCCTCTCAGAGCAGACAAAGAAATGGTTCGTTGAATAAACAACCGTTTTTAAATAATGCTTGGTTCACACAAATAGGATTTTGCTGAAATGGACTTTCAAAATGGTGGCTATTGTGAGGTGTTGTTATAAATATATAAAAAAGGCGCTTTTTTAAAACTTTTAACTTTCCGTCAAGCGCAGCTGGCCTGCAAGCCTCAAAAGCAATTTGTGCCTAATTAGGAATTTAGGTTGCTTAAGTTTAAGACTCAATTTGCTCATTTAACTGGTTTTTTTTGTTCAATTTTGTGTTTTTGCTATCCATAAACCTTACCCAAAAAGGTCTTTCCGGAATTTTGAAACTAACTGATTAGTGGGTCTGTTATCTCTCAGCACCTGATTCTGTTTCATTCAAAGGTGCGCCCGACGAAGATTAAACATATAGATTAGAACTTTGGCATGCATATTTCTTTTCTTGCATAGCGATCCACTATGAACAATTTTTGCGAAAAAGACTGAAAATTTAGCATAAGTGTTTATTTGTTGACTGAAAATTCGCTTAGATCGCATTTTGAAGAATATAACTCCCTAGTTGGAGATTCGAGGGCCTATATATGACTATGATTAATTTTTGAAATTCTAATCCTGGCCTTTTTAAATCATAAGAAGTTTCTTATGATTTAATCTCTTATTTGGTATAAAACGTTTCTGTATACAATTGGAAAATTATTACTAAGAGTAAGGTATCATTATTTTTTTAAATGAAATGTTTATACAAATCCACTAAATACTCAGCTCAATGGGTGCATGACGGCTAATACATATGTGTTTGCCTATCTCCATAAGTAACTCAATGCAATGAAAGTAAGATATCTAATAATTTACACCACCAGTTCGAAAGCAGGAAATTTAATAAAGACAGTTGTGTATATAAATGGATATCAATGTGTGGTACAGCCACCCAGCCAGTATGGGGGATATGTCCTTTGGCTTGTAACCGAGTGGGCTCAGGTTCAAATCCCGAATAAGGCATGGGTGTATTTTCCGGGAAAAGAAGTCGGACTTTCGCCTGTAATGGACTTTCGCCTGTTCGTCTCGAATGGAAAGCAGCGCACACCTTCTGTTTATGCTGGATCATCGTTTGTGTAATAAAACGTATATATTCTTCTGTGTGATCGTACTGTATGTTTCTGTTCGTCTATCTCTCGTCTTTCATATGTACACTAGCATGAAACACACGACAACAGCAACAATGTGTGATATAAATCATACTGACTTGGGGAAGAGAGGCAACAGGGGTACAGTGTAAATGTTTTCGATAAAAAGATACAAGTGTATACCAAAATAAATGTCATTAAGATATAAGGCGAAATTTAAGGATTTTAGATGCATTTTTATACTAAAGGCTTTAAGCAGATAGAACGTAATTGTCTGGGAAACGTATAGCAGTAATAATTTTTTTTTCTATATTGTTGAATAAGATTATCTTAAAACACTTGCTTGAGTTGAAGAAGTATTTTACTGAAATAGACACAATATATATATATGTGTCTTTCATCTCTCTCTTGTAGAGAAATTTTGATTATGCATATATATATATATATGTATATATATATATATGTTCCTAAGAGCGGCACGTGTAAGCCAAAGAATTCTATCTAATAGTTTTGAAAAATTGACGAATTTTTTGTGTTTTATTAAGCTGGTCGTATTATTTCAGTATGAAATATTAACAGAAGTATTTGACACTTTTGGTTTTAAAAAATAAATATACAGTTTAATGGGATATATTAATTTTTAATGGAATTTGATTTATTTGTTTCCCTGTGACAATTTACCAGTTTAATCAGAAAAACTGTCCAATGATTTTAATATCAAAAATTTAATTGTATGTATTTTATTTTTGTACGATATGCAGGTGTTCTTATCTTATTTTAGGGCAAATCATGAAATAAATTTGATCTATTTCAATTTATTGCAAACTCTTTAATATTTTCTTTAATCTTTAAATGAGGATATGATGTTTATACCACTCTCTTTTTATATGTTAGGCTTCCATTTTACGTTTTCGAAAGATTCTGCAATATAAGCGTGTGATTTAATAAAAAAAGAAAGAAAGCCTTTGTTGGCCTGAGCAAACAGGTTTTGTTAATTTTTTTTCCCTTACCTTTTTCTATTACTTTTCAACACGTTTTCTTTTACGGCCTTTGCAAATCAATTACTCAATAACCCATTATTCATTATTTTTAAAAACAAAACAAGGCATTTTGTTTACAAATTTAGGCACACGTAAAAAAAAAATTATTAACCTTTGAAGGGAATCCATACAAACACTACTTAAATGCTAATAAAGGACTATCCAATTATTTTTGAGGTTACGAAGGCTTTGAACAGCAGAAGATCTCTGTTTCCATATTTTTCTTTAAAAATATGACAAACTGCTTAATACCTCCCTTTATTTTAGTCGGTGCATGCATTGAGCAAACAAATTAAACTTGCATCTAAATATTAATTATAAAAATTTTAATTACTTTTAAAGTTATTACTTTGTTTTTTTTTATATTTATTTTTAAAACTTACATATATGAAAGGTATGTATTAAATCAGATTTTATAATTATGAATGGTATACATTAAATCAGATTATAAAGTGGGACCTTTTGGGTAGCCTAGTGATTTGAGCATTGGACTCCAGACCGGAAGGCCTGATTTCGATGCCCGGAGTACACACGGAGAACGTGCTCGTTAAATCAGTGGGTCCGAATGGTGTTGCCATCTATCGTCTTGTACCGAGCAAAATCGCACTGCCACCTTCATGGGGGTTCAAAGCTTCGGCTAACGACAGGCGTAAAATTCTAGCCCTTAGCCGCGATGATATTCGTTGACCTTGATCTGATGTTACTGTCGATCAGGTGGCATAAACAACAACAACAACATATTTTATAGTTTCAAATTTACTAAAATGTACTTAAAAAGATGTGAAATAACTTTTACAATACCAACAATCTCCAAAAATGCTCATCAACTTCATTTTTTTGTATATAAGCATATTAACTAATCTCATACATTCTTGTAATTTTCCCATTTCAAAGAAATTATTCATCAAATGTATTGTAACTTAAAAAATACAACTGGTTTGTGTGGACACGTTTAAGTAAATTTGATAATTATTTGCAGCAGCTTATTTTATTTTTTAAATAAATTCAAAAGATAATTTTAAAATATTCAAAGCATTTGGTTTCCAATTTAAATTGGTCACTTTTCTATTCAGATTGTTTTGCTTAAATAGATTGCAGCGCCTTTTTAAAATAATATTCCGAGTAAGAAAATTGTCATAATTTATAACTACTTTGATTATTATTTAAATATAAATTTAATTTAAAAAATAAAATCCTTGAATACATATTAAAAACCTTGAAGTTATAAATTGAGTGCATGATTATTTTTAATTCTATTATTCTTTTACTTTTGTAATAATTCCTATCGAAAACATGACACATTTATAAAAATATAGCTAATTTCTTAGTTTTGAGAATTTTAAAAAAAAATTATACAAAATTAATTGGTGTTGTTAATAAGTTTGACATTAATTTGAAAATTTCTTTGAAATTTATGAGGTATGGGATATTTTTCATGAATTGTTGATAGAAATTTCAGGAAGGAATTTTATTCATCGTTTTATGAATAAGTAATATCGTTGTACGAAAATCTTAGTTATCCATTACATTTTTCATGTGATCAATACTATGTGCTACGATCAAAACTACTATTAATGTTATGTTTCGCTAACACATGCAAATGACTGCAATGAAAAGTAATAAAATAAAACAATCACTTTTAAGGCGCTTTAAAAAATCATCAACGTATCTCAATTTTGCTATCCGTGTTAAAACCTTATTAAACATTTGAATAATGTAAAATGTTTCCATCATTATCAATCCAATTCTGCAAAGTTTCATTGCGCTATGAAATTGCACTTTCCGTAAATATCTTTAACACAATGAAAATGTATATATCAACACGTAATTCACACTTTATGCGAGTCCTATTACCAATACTCTAAGATTTTATGAATGCTAGATGAACTCACAGGGTTCATTTGCTCCCTAACCGGAAACACTGGTATTCCATTTAGAATGTAATGGTCATTACACAGTTAAGGAAATTACATTAGAGAGATTCGATTATTCACTAATAGCTCTTCACGTAGATAATGGAATAAACAACTCCCCCTTAATAAGGATGGATTTTGAAAGCAACAGCTGGTAAACGGTTCATTCTATGCTTAAATTATGAAAATTTGTTCAAGGGAAAAATACATAATACACAATCTTCAATGGTACTTTGAAGAACAATTAAGCATTATTGTGTAATATTATAGACATTTAAATTTCATAGCTGTAGCATTTATCTTTAAGTTTCTAATAACACCAGTGAATTATGGATTCCTTTTTAAAAGAGCGAGGTCTTTTTACAAAGCTTCTATTTAGAATAAAAACCTCAATCTACGTATCAATGGAAAGATATTGTGACAGTAAATGTTTGAAACAACACTAAGAATATAAGACCTCATTGGCAAAGAAAATGTAAAATGAAACAAAATTTATGTGTGCTATACTTTTCCACCGCTTTAGTTAATATTTTAACACGTAATATTTGAAAGTATTTCTGAACTTATAACGCCCTGTCATTGAATAAACTGTCAAAAAGTGTTTTTGATTCCCCAATTAAAATTTAAAAAATAATAATATGTCTACTTCTCTACTAATATTTCCTTATTTAGTTACTTTAAGCTTACGCATTTCTATGGATAATTAAAAAACAATTTTATTCTAGAGCTTCATTTATGAGCTAAATGTATCATGAAATATATCAACAAAAAATTAAGTAACAATGAAGAAAATCAGAGTAATGTCGTAGAAAAGTACACAAAGTTTCAGCTAGTTATTTACACTTTCTGAAATCTTTACTTCTCAAAGAAACAAAATCTGCTCGCAGAAAAAAAAAACATATCATTATTAAGTAGCAAAACATATCATTATTTAAGCAGCAATTAATCTAGAAAAACATTTCATTCAGGTAAATATAATTGTCTCATTTTATTACTGATAATTGTTACCACAATGGTGAAATGCATTGTTTATGCTGCTGAATTTTACTTTTCAATTGAACTATAAGTACCTACTTGCAATCCGGCTTTTTCCTGGAAAGTGAGCACTTGTGCTGTTAGATACTCAATTAGAGTAAAACTTAAATAATAATTTTTAATTCATTTTTGTTGAAGCATACAGGTCAGACATGTGGAGTATTATCTCTTTCATCCATTAATATAATAATACAACACCCGGCAATAATAAGACCTTTAAATTTCTGTGAGTCATCTTATTATATAATGTAAATAAAGATTTCATTCGCATAAATTTTTTAAAATAATTCTACAGTTAATTGCCAATTTAATAATTCTCAATTCTTTCGGTTTTTCTAATGTTTAATTCTTTCGGTGTTCATTTGCCCATAGCAGACGCTTTTGTCAAAGGCGTACCATCACTACAGGAACGGCATTTGGGGGACATATATCCGTAGCGTTGTACACTGTAACGAATGCTTAGAAACGCCATAAAGGTAGTCACTGCTGTAGCTACTGATGATATCAATCATTGTACCCATTGTTTAATAAGTCTTGTATTGCTTCAGAGAGCGACGTAAATTAAAATCAAAAGAAACTCTTTTGGTCTTGGGAAACAATAACCGACGGTATGCTTTCTACTTTGGAATGAAAGGGTCCTGACCAACAAACCACCTGCTTACTTATTGGTTACTATTTGTTTTAGCGTTCATGCACCACTTTCGATGAAAATTCACAAAGACTGCCCTTTAGCAGCTTAGTGGCATAACAAATGTGCATTTTTATATGACATTTTATAATGTTTTAATGTATATATATATATATATATATAACTAGTTTAACCCCCCTTATCGATCCTAAGTCCGAGGTTGCAGCAGGATATTTTATAAATTTTATCTTATGCAATTATTATTTCGTTTGAAAATGTTGGATCTTCATTATTTGTATTCAACATTGATATTTTGAAATGTGAGGACGTATTCTAGAATTCATATGGTTTCGAATTTTTGCATAGTTAAAATTGTGTTTTTATTACATATATTTAAATATATCTATCTATCTATCGATATATATATACACTGGTGTCCAAAAGTTAAGCATAAATCGTAAAATGCGAAAAACATGGAGTAAATATTCGTAAAATTATTCCAAATTTCTTGCGGATATTCATTGGGTGAAGAAGAAACATTGGGCTTATGCAAAACTTTTCAGTCGACTACGTCCTCAAGAAACACCGGCACATAGCGGAACGCGTAGAAACCGATTCACGCAGCATAGGCAGTTCAGACAAGTTTCGTGCAACTGCTGTGTGAAGGAACGTTGTTAACCATCAAACAAGGTGAATGATGGCACAAAGACGCCAATTGGACATGTTTACGAAAGGAAGAATCGTTGGAATGCTGGAATCCTCACGATCGCAAATCAAAGTGTCTCGAATTCTGAATGTGGACCAGTCTGTGATCTCAAAACTGTGACGGAGGTTGTAACAGGAGATGTAACCCAACAACCCGTATCATGTCGATCAAGAGTCAC
This sequence comes from Trichonephila clavata, assembly GCA_019973975.1. Taxonomy (NCBI): domain Eukaryota; kingdom Metazoa; phylum Arthropoda; class Arachnida; order Araneae; family Nephilidae; genus Trichonephila; species Trichonephila clavata. Next base: position 3,452 of record BMAO01025075.1, on the reverse strand, counting down.
AACCCCACGCCAAGATCGATATGTGGTAATAAGTGCACGATGTCAGAGGGGAAATACTGACAGAGCAATGGTTTCAGCGCTCACAATCACCACATGAATACGAATTTCGAGGCAAACTGTTTACAGGAGACTCAATCATGCTGTCCTGTATGCCATAAGACCAGCAGTTTGCATTCCCCTCACGTCTGCGTATAAACGCGCTCGTTTGAACTGGAGTTTGAAACATCTACATTGGAGTGTGGGAGAGTGGGCTAATGTGATGTTCAGTGACGAGTCCCGGTTTAGTCTGAGTAGTGATTCTCGGTGGGTAACGATATAGAGAGAACGTGGAACACGTTTTGAACCAAGAAACATAATGGAAATACATCATTTTCCATCAAGGAGAGTAATGGTATGGGCAGGCATCATGATGGACGGCCCCACAGTCCTCCATTTCTTTGACACGGGGTCTGTGACTGCCTAAACCTATTAAATCCAGGTCAAACATTCCAGTTGTATCAACTTCAAAGGACGGTGTTATAAGATGTCCTGCTTGTGAAGAGGATCCCTCCAACAGAAGCATGGATACAGTGCTGTAAATGCCAAGAGTGTTGTCATGAGGAATGTTCCAATTATAAAATTGTTATTTTTATTTGTGACTATTGTTAGGTACACAACTAAACACTTCAACATTACGTTGCAATGCATTACGCTTAGTTAGATACTTTGTAACATGTAAAAACACAGTTATCATTTGTTAAACCATGTAAAACATTCAAAAGATAAAATATGCTCAACCTTTTTCAGTGTCGCCATCTTGCCCCATGGCAAAAGCCATCTTGTCCCAGTATTGGGGCAATATGACGATTTGTTAAGGTTATGAAAAAATAAAATAATCCTTAACTTCTTTTATTGGAAAAATTAAATGGTAATATATATATATATATATATATATATATATATATATATATACATATATATACATACATATATATATATATATATATATATATATATATATGTGTGTGTGTGTCTCCAATTGTTCGGATGTACTATATATTTTTTTTTGTTACATTCTTGCATGCGGAAGTTAATAGTTGACGATTTCATGCCCATTCATCGGGAATTTCTTTATTTCATCCATTTTCTGTAAAGGGAAATGTTTTAACAATTATGCATTTTTAGTATATACGATTTGATTGTTAATTAGACAAAAATTACGTTTATCGTAACAATCGCAAGCTCTATTAAGGTATCCGACTACGTTTGAAATCGTTATAGTGGCATACAATCGTATATTTTCGTAAACATTTAGTGTCTTTTAGATTAGAATACGTGCAAAACATTGTTTTAAGAATATTATTACAATCATTTTTTTAAATGCGATATCTTTTTCAAAAAAACAACAGAAATTTACTTATTTTCAAAAGGGCCGTGGGTAGCCTAGTGGTTAGAGCATCGGACGCCAGAGCGGAAGGCCTGGGTTCCGTGCCCGATGCCTCAAAATACTCGCCAAGTACAAAAGGAAAACGTGCTCGTTAAATCTGTGGATCCGTGAGCGAAATCATGCTGTCACCTTCATGGCTCAAAGCTTAGGCCAATGACAGACGTATCTATAGCCCGTTGCCATGATGAATTTCATGGGTCTCGATCTGACTCCGTCATACAGGTTGCATAAGCAAATTCAACACCACCACTAATTTTCAAAATATTCTCCTTTTACAAAAATGCTTCTATAGTAGTATTATTTTGTCTTTATATAGTTTAGACATGTGTTCAAAGCCTGTACTAGGATTTTTGAAATAAATAACTTGGAAGTAAATGTATCTACATTTAAATACATTAGAATGAAAAATGTTTTGCAAAAAAAAAAAAAAAATATCGATTACTATTTCAATTGGTATTAACTCTGAAAAAAGGGAGTTTTTCAAAAATCTTATTTTAGGCTCTCTGGGGAAATGTACGCTATGTATAGACAAAAAATATTATTGTCATAGAAGCATTTTTCATAAAAGGGGAATGTTTTGAAAACAGGTTAGCATATTTTTTGCCAAAATAATTTTAATAATTTTTAATAAATTTAAATAATTTTAGTGTGATAATATTCTTAAACAATTTTATACGTGTATTTTAATCTAAGTGACATTAAATATTTAAAAAAAATCGTTTGTACTCTTTTTCAAAATCACCGTTCTGAAAGTAGTTGGATATACCTTAATAACTCATCAAATTAGTATCTTCCATATCGTTTGCTTTGTTAATGAATTGGCTACCGTTTGTTTCGCTTTATATTTCTCCGCTTGAGACATCTTAACTTTTGGTAATTTGATTTTAAATCGTTTGGATAAGGTCTTTATACAGTTATTTTTACTGAATTCTTAAGTTATAAAATTAACAATAATGATGTAATTATATATAATCAGTATTATTATTATAATATACTAATTATATATAAAAACAATACGACAGAATTATCATGCTATAAAATTACTAATGTTTTCGGTTGCCCGTACAATTAAACATTTACATTGATAGGTGTGAATGTTCTGATTCATATTTTTTCAGTGTTTTCAATTTTAAACGTAATCAAAATAAAGGTGAAATTAATTTAGCCATTTATATGGTGAACTCCAATTCAAAATTACGTCCCTGGGATTTACGCAATTCACAAAAATATACCGTTTCCTTTTTATTAAGTAAACATTTTACCAGAGTTAATGAAATTTAAGACTTCCATCCAATGAAGCTTTATTTCGGAAAAAAAAAAATTTTAATGTAATTTTACAAAATGTAATCAACACAAAAGAAATTGGTTTGATGGAAGTCTTATTCCTTTGTAACGTCAGTATGATTTATTATTGCTGGTGCAGCGAGTTAACCTCAAACACATTTTGTGAATAGCATCTAAATTTAGAAGATGAAACTGTTATAGACTATAACCATTATATGCGAGATATTTGTGTTCTCTGAAAATGAAATGGAAATGAAAGAAAAAAAGAAAGTAGTTCTACCGGTCAGGGTAGTCGAAGTAGATGAAATTTGTTCACGAGAAGAGAAAAAATGATTCCGGACGAATTTCGCCATAACAATGGATTTTTGGCGGCATCTGTCGAAAAACGAAAGAAGGATTTTTAACAAGCATTCTGAATAGAAAAGTAAGTACTCTTATCCAGTAAAATGTTAATAATATTAAAGATGGAATCACATGTGGTTTTCTCGGATAGTTGGAAGGAGTATCAAATGGATGAAATGGCAATTGCTGGATTTCGTCATTTGTAAGATAATCTCAAGTACATTTTTGTAGATTTTATTCAATATCGACAAAGAGTTTTTAATACTACGACAATGCCTTTAACCATGTGGTTCTGTTAGTATTTACTACATATATGTTGAGTGAAGGTCAATATGAACCCGATTCAGAAAACTAACCTTTCTTGACGTAAATGACAGGTGTGATTTAAGAAGTGATTTAA